>JAOTQW010000036.1:13768092-13793119 GCA_026260075.1 Sisor rabdophorus | reverse complement strand
TAATAAATATTTATATATTTTGCACTATTTTAGGTACATAATACACCCAAAACATGTATAATTAACTTAAAGGCAGTTAACAGAGCATACAAAATATCAAAAGAAATGAGTAATATAATTAGTTTTAATGGAGCATTTGAGATGTTTTTTTGTAAAGGGATTCTCATTGTACCCATTAAAAGAGAATGGTGGTGAAGCAGTGAGACATTATCTGTAGACCTCCAAGAGTCACATGTCAGTAGCTTAAAATTCAGAACTTGAATTAGCTTGAGCTCATTCATGCCTGACATGCCCAGACTTAAAGACTAAAGAGTGAAGGTGCAAGCTATAGTTGTGAAAAAAATCCTTCAGGTTACCGCAGTTTTGTAACCAGCAATAAAATAGTGCAGCCCTATCCTTTTTGTGTATTGTAGAGCCCCTCCTGTGAGTCTCCTGCCAGAGGCACGTTATGAGCAGGTCATGTGTGCATTTGGGGGCTGTGGTTATTTGGTCCGGACAGTAGAGGAACTGTGTACTGCCCTACAGCAGAGCCTGCGTGACACTGCCACCCCAAGCCTGATTAATGTGCTCATAGACCCAGCTTCAGACCGGAAACAACAGGTATCAATCTACACTGCTTTAGCATCTATATTAAAACCCTATATTAATCAATGGAAGGTTCAGATTGACATATTGCTGACAGATAAAGCAGCCAAGGAGGTTTCGTTGTGTTTCACATCATATTTAGGGGTATCACTACAGTCTATACTGTGAACCTCGCTCTTATTTAATGCTCATTGCCACTGATATAAACACAAAATTACTTTTTCGATTAGATAATTTTTAGTTGCTTCCAGGGGAACATTAAACACACATTAGAAGTGTCACCTGGAAATCCTGTAGACTTCACCAAATCAGAGGATGAAGTGTCCTAAAGTGTGTTGTATACATCAGATATTCAGTTAGTGACTCATGAGCATGAAGTCCAATCATTGTTAGCACAGCCTAAACATCTAAATGCAGACTTTTATTAATATTTGTGTCTTTAATTGGCTGCACAGGATGTTTTTGCTTTTTATTTAAGTTTTTCAAACTGTGACTCATCGGTTGTCTAATAGGTTGGTCTACATTTTAGGGTTACATCTCCACCTACTGTATAAATAATGGAGTAACAGTAAGATAATATCTCTGACATGCTAATTTAAAAATGACTTGAAAGCAGAATAGCTTAGTCTGAATGTACTAAAGCATATTAATGTGCTCTTTCTCTTTCTGTTTAGGAGTTCCCCTGGCTAACTCGCTCTAATCTGTAAGAAAACAAGAACACGGAAGTTAAGCAGGAATCTCTTGACTTCATTGCGCTAATGGATGGTAGCAGGCTCTGCTTCATATGATTCGGGTTGTAATAAAAACAGCGCTCATCCTAATACAGACATAATTTCTTTGTAGTAAGCCAAAAGCTCTTTTTTGCAGATACAAGCCTGATTTTTGGGTCAGTTGTGTTATTATTAAAAGATCTGTTATCTCTTTAGGTAATGTGGAATAACTACAATTTACTGTCCTATTTCCAATAACAGCTGTTCTTTTTAATGGAATGATTTATTTCCTTGAGTGTTTTTGCTAAACAATGAGCTGAATGAATTAAAAGTTACAATTTCTAAACACAAAGAAATACATATTTGTAAACATCTTCATACCCTGTTGCTGTTTTAGCGGGGTACACAGTATGTAGTGTGCATGTGTAAAAGAGAGATACTGGACGTGGTATTATGCTCATGAATTGACAGGCCTCTGGTTAAGCTCAGTTCAGGTTACAGGTAATGAAATGCTTTCGGTCCCTGGCTTCTTTCGAATGTCTCATACTCATTACCTCACTGCTTTTACTCAGCAATAAAGCGGGACAAGACTCAATACTGGTAATTGCTTCCACAAGGCCAAGAACCACTGAATTGTTTCTCCAGCTGTAATTATAAATGTGTAATTTGATATTTATGTTGAATTGAATACCTCTTGATTCCATGGTTGCATTCTATGCCATTTAAATGAACTTTTAAATAATTTACATATATTATCCACATGAGTGTGACTGTGCATACAAGTGGTTCTGTCTCTGTGTGCTCTGTGGGGGTTGTGGTAAATTAAATGTAATTATTACGGTGCCACTGTGTGTTTCATATGTTGATGTATTGGGACCTAAAGTGAATTTTAGTAAGCATGTTCAATTCCCATTGCTGGGTTTAAGTGGCCATCTGATTAATTGCTATGTCATTATTTCTAAGGGGAAGAAAAGGCCAATACGAGTGTGTGTACTGTACTGGTAGATACGGTGTTGTTAGAGGATAACCAGAAAGTAGGGTTATTCAATAGGATGGAAATGAAATTTCTGAATTATGCTAATTGTAAATAAAAAATATCTTTCGAGACTGTTGTTAAAGTCCACACTTTCTATTATGATACTTGTCTGTCTGTCCATTTGTCTGTTTGTTTGTCTATCTGTCTGTCTATTCGTCTCTCTACCTGAATTCCAGGGCAAAAAGTTCAAAATTTAATGTAATAACTAAGTTTTAAATCGCATGAGGCAATATTTTATTTACAGTAGAACATAATCTTATTTCAAATTTGTTGCCTGCTACATGTCTTAAAATAGTTGGGATGGAACATGTTTAGTATAGGGCGGCATGGTCGCGTAGTGGTTAGCACAGTAACCTCACAACAGGAAGGTCCTGGGTTTGATTCCTGGGCAAGAGGTCTTACTGTGTGAATTGTGCATGTTCTCCCCGCGCTTGCGTGAGTTTACTCCAGACTCTATGGTTCCCTTTTTCCAGTCAAAAAAAACATGTACATTAGGTTGATGGGTGACTCTAAATCCCCCATAGTAGTGAATAAGTGTTTGTGTGGCCCTTTGATGGACTGCACAGGGTCTACCCCTACCTTTGGCCCTATGTGCGCTGGGTTATTCTCTAAGATATGCTCCTGGGATATGCTTAAGTGAGTATAGTAGATGAATGAATGAATTTTAACTATGGTGCAGCATCTCCTTTTTTTTCAAAACAGTTTGAAGATGTCTGGGCATCAAGTTTATAGATTCTCTGGAGTTTTGGTGCTGGAATTTGGTCCCTTTTTGCCCTGTTACAGGTTTCCAGCTGCTGAAAATTTTGTGGTTGTGATTTTTCATATAATGATGCGCCAAATGTTCTCCACAGTTCAAATATATAAAATGCTGGCAGGCCGATTCAGCAACTTCTACTACAAAGTCATGCTTTTGTAATAACTGCACTATTTGGTTTTGCCTTATCCTGCTGAAATACACAAGGCCTTCCCTGAACTAGACATCATCTGGAGGAGAGCAAATGTTGCTCTAAAACCTTTCTATATCTTTTAGCATTCATCGTGTATTCCAATACATGTAGGCTACCGAAACCGTAGGCACTTACTCGTCCACATACGATCAGAGATAATAGCATTTGAACTGAACACTGATAACATCCTGAAAGATTGCGCTCCTATACAGCCAGGAGGACACAATTACCAGCCAGAATTTGGACTCATCTGGCCATAGAACCCCTTTCCCACTTTAAATCAGGATGGCACTTCTGGACCATGTTTACATATATCTTCCTTTTAGCATGATAAAGCTTTAGTTGGCATCTGCAGATAGCACAGAAGATTGTGTTTACCACCAGTGGTTTGTGAAAATATTCCTGGGCCCGTTTAGTAATGTCAATCATAGAATGATGCTAATAAGTTATGCGGTGTTGTCTGAGGGCCAAAGACTATAGGCATCGAACAAAAAATTTTGGCCTTGTCTATCAAGTTTTCTCCAGTTTCCAATTTTCTCAAGTTTTTCAGGAGACTCTGCCTCTCTACCACATCTCTCGTAGCTAATAATGTTACAGACCTGATGTCAATTAACCTAATTATTTGCTTGTTCTCCTAACTAAATATTTTGCTTTTTAATCCATTTGTTGCCCCTGTGCCAACTTCTATGAGCTTTGTAGCAGGCATCACGTTTGAAATGAGCTGATTTAGTCAATAAAAGTGTATAATTTTTTTTGTTTAATCTATGTTCTATTCTGTATAAAATGTTGGCACATGTGATTTTAATTCATAACAGATATACATGCTCAGGGTCAAGGTTTACTCTAGACATGACATGTCTGGTAAGGTGTGTGTGCTTCCTATATATGGGAAAAGCTGGCAGTAAAGCCCTGGTGACCCATAGTCACCTCAATGTCAACACAGCATGTCTTTATTGTTTTTTCCATGTGCAGGAGGGGAAAACAAAGGCAGTGCCAGTAGTAAAAAACTAATATTGGCAACAAATGGCATCTGACCACCTATATATTTAGCACAGGGCCAATGCAAAAGAACAATTATAACTGTGGCATTTCCATCTTTTCCAATGGCTGCTTGAAAGTGAAATATGCAGGGTGTATATATACACATGTGTTTGTGTGTGTGTGTGTGGGTGTGTGTGTAAGAGAGAGAGAGAGAGAGAGGAAGAGGGAGAGAGAACAAGATAGAGGGGGGAGTATAGTGGTGGAAAGCCTCAGTTCAGTAGCCAAGAGTCGGTGGAGGTACAGATCTTTTTTGCAGTCAAGCAGCATGTTTCTTTTTACTCTCGGACTGTATTTACCTCTGCTTCTTCACTATGCGTCATCACACTCCTTTATGGACATTTTTTCCTTACCAGCAGGTACAACCACTCAATTACTGATTACTGCTTGCGATCATCATGCGGTCTGAACTTGAAGCTTGCTTTCATCTAAATATTAAATTAAGATGAAATGTTGCCTTGCAGTAAATATACTATTCCTTGCTTTACATATTTAACTGTCTTGCAGTAGTGAATATATTGTACTTTACTTGTGCAATATCTAATATATGCCACATGAGTTAGTTCTAGAATTTATTAACCGAGAATGGGAAATTTTTATTACTGCAGATGTAAAATATCTTCACATGTCTGAGCTGAAAAAAATGCATGGCACCGGATATATTTGTAGTTTATGCCACTGTGGTTCTTTGGGCTTCTCTGTGTTAATGATAATGACTTGTTTGGCTGATGTGCATAAAAGGCATGATCATTTATAATAACACTAAAACAATTATTTGGTTACTTTTTTTACTGTAGTACAATTTTCTACATAAATCTGTAAATTTTTAATCATTCCATCAGCAACTTTCTGCTAGAAATATAGTGTTTTGTTGGTTTTTCTGGCTTGAAAATCTTGAATGAACATAATTGCCGATGCAGCACTAGGGATTGATTTAAAGCATCTAGAAGACAAGTCCACATAGTATTGTAGTCGGTCACAAACTAAAAGAAATCCAAAGCTAGGAGCTTGAAAAGCAGTCTAAGCATGTTCTCTGTACGGCTGATGCCTGGGCCATCTGTCATACCCCATAGCCGATCACTGCTTGTTGTATGTTTGTTGACATGTGCTTCCTTTTCCCTAACCGTAGATCTGCAAGCACTGGAACCCAGAAAGAAATTTAACCCTTGCTGTTTGCTGACGCCGCCTCCACCGCCGTTGTTCCCCCCACCCCCGTCGCTATGGCACAAACCTCGGGTACGTCATGTGATTTCTGCACCAGCCATGGTAATTTGTCCTTGGAGTGGTTCCATGAATCCTGTGGTCCTCTCAGATGCTTGTCTTAACTGAGTGTACATAAAAAAACAAGGAGGTGCTGATACAGATCAGCAAATGGATCTCACCAGGGTTCCAAAATCATTACGCTGCTAAAGTCTCCTCGTGTTTATCTTTTTCATTAAAAACTTGTTGACTTTGAATGCAGAATTAAAAAAATAAGTTTATAATAAACTTCAAATATGTTCCATAATCAGATAAGACGCTGAAATTGATGCAGGCTCTGAAGCCTAAGATGGTGATGCATTTACACTTGCTATATCTTGTCTAACAGCGTGACCATGACAATGTATGGAGAGATGGAAATACAGAGAAAGAGGATAATAAAACACCAGGCTCAGTATGCAAGGTGGGAGCACCCGGGCCAGCTGGACCACCAGGACCTCAGGTACAATCTTGACCTCTATTAGTTACAAAGAGACAACAAAGCAGACTTTACCATTATCCAAATATTTAAATGCAAGATATCACACTCAATTATACTATAATCATTTGATTGCAAACCTGATACATTTTATTATGACTGTATTCCTTTATTTTAAAGATAGGAATTTAGAGGAAGAGATTTGAATTTTGCACACAACAAATTTTATTCGTTTCCTGTTTCCTTTGGTTGGATTAGTGTAATAGTGCTAACCATCCTTGACATATGAGACCCGTGTGACCTCGTGTAGAATTTTGTGCAGTGAGACGGATGGCCAGGTCCTTCCCATTGCCACCGCCACCACCCCTCCGAATACCCGTCCCTTCCCACTACATGGCGGGACATTAACGCTCTAGATTTAGAGGAGACCGAAATAGGCTTTTTCCACTGACTGTCACTGCACCTCACATCCTTTCTTAGAAACGAGACACTGCTCAGCATAGCACCCCGAGTCCAGCTCGGCCATCTCCTAAATAAAGCGTCTGCTTGTCTGTGTGATATGTGATATATATTAGGTATTTCGTGATTTTAGCTGGAACTTCTTTACACACACACTTCCCGTATTATTGAAAATTTTATTTGTGGTGACTATTTGATCTCCATTCTGAAGCTTTTACGATCTGACATTCAACTAATTTCCATACTATTTACAGGGTCCTCCTGGGTTACCAGGGCCCAAGGGACCAAAAGGAGAAAAGGTACTACCCACACAAACAAACACACAGTAAATTAAAAGGCTACAAGTCTGATTTAGCTGACGAATATTAAATTGTTTATACATGCATTGTTATACAGTCAACCTGTGTGGTCAATTACATTAACCTATAGCTAGAGGCTGACCTGTTTCCTAAAGTACAACTCAATTTCTCTATTTTGAAGACACCTTTAGTTGGATTGATTTACATTTATTTCTTATTTATATAGCTTTTGTTTTCTGTAAAACTGTACAGGCCTTGCATAGGGGGCCCCAGCAGTGGCAAATTGGTGGTCTTGGGTCTTAAATCCAAAAACACAATAATAATTTCTTAAATGCAAATCACATTAAAGCCGGTCAAGTGCAAAAATGATTAAAATGAAAGCAGCTTTGTATACTATGTAATAAGTACATGCTATACTGTATTTTTTATCCCCCCCTCTTTGTTGCTAGGGAGAAATTGGAAGACCCGGACAAAGGGTAGGACATTGCATCATTGCATAAACCTTTAAAACTGTTTCTGTTAGGTGATTTGACACATGCACACACATACATTGGCCATGTTCCCATCCATGCTTTACACTGCAGCCACATACAATATTAGCCTAATGCTGTTCAGTTTAAATGCAACGTCACATATTAAAAGAAAAACCTGACATAAAATCTGACCCATGAAAGTGGCCACATGTATTTGGTTTGTTTAAAAATTGTGTGTGTTGAAGGTCCTCACTAAGTCAATACAGTGAGACAGATATGTCTTATAGAAGACACCTCTGGACATAATTAGATTCTTAGCCACATTCAGTCCTAAATGAAACGCCCTAGTTGCTGTTGGGCAGCCCAGTTTGGCAGGTGTAGTTGCCTGAAAGGTTTTAGTGACACACAGTGGACAAATGGATAAAAAGACAAAATAGATAAATAAATAAAGTACTAATGAATAAATGGTAAAAGGATGAGTGGTACGATGTAAGGTTATGAGAAGGGTAAGAGGAAGGTGATGCTGATTGATGTAGCTTGCAGTGTTGCAGTGTAATTCAGCTTAGTGCTGAGGCCATAAATCTTTTTGCCTTCCAACAAGCCTCGTCTCCTTCTGCCTGCATATCATTTAATTAAAGCCAGCAGTGCGATGGACTGACTCTCTCTCTTTCTCTTCAATACCATTCTGCCTTTTAAAAGGACTCCTTTTAGAGGTGGATAGAGTGATAAAATATTCTAGTCAAGTAAAATTACTGTTATTTCAATAAAAAAATTAAAAAACAAAAGTTTCTCTTTACTTTAAGACCAAGATATATAAATCCCCCAACTAATTGTTTTTACAATCAAATAACTGCAGATATATCAGTATTATTGACTTACCTCAACATGCCTCTGCACGTTTACTGTTGAGCTTTTGGAAGCTGCAGTTCAGTCATCCTGGGCAAACACAGTTTACACCGCACATTGAAGCTGTTGCCTTTCTCACACCTAAAGTCGAAGTGGTCTTGTAAATGGGGGCAGGAATTCATTTCAGAATAATTCCACAGGATTTCAGCTAGGTCATCATTTACGTCTGTCTTGACCTTCTCCATATTTTTTCCTTGTGAGTTAGTGGCGCTGCATTTGTTCTCCCACACGTCAATTAATCAATCTGTTAATGCAATAGTTTCCGGGCTGTCATTTCCTCTACCCATTGCATCATTTTTTATTAGTTTTATTATAGTTTTTTAACTTAGTAACAGATACAATTTAAAATGTAGTTAAGAACAATACTTAAATCAAAACATACTTAAGTAAAAGTAAAATTACAAGATTTGAAAGCTACTTTAAAAGTAGAAGTGCACAAAAAAATAACTAAATAAAAGTAATGTGAGTAAATGTAATTTATTATTTCTCACCAGTGATTTTTCTCTTGGATATACTCCAATATTCCTTTTACTGTGTGATTATTCAAACTGAGGTAATTAAAGAGTTAGCAAATAAAGCTTTAAAATGAATAAATGTTCTATTATAATATATTCGCTCTGTGAACGTGGTTTAGCTTGTGCTCATATATTTAACTGCTTTATGTTAATGAATAATTAGCTGAGTCATTAAAGTCCCGGTCAGGAGTTGCTGTGTAACATTTCGCATTACTGCAGGGACGCACTGGCTCCCCAGGCCTGCCAGGACGACAGGGACCAAATGGATGGCCAGGACCGAGTGGGCCCAAGGTGACCAGGCATCTGTATAATAATAAGCAATTCCTGCACACAATGATGGACTGTCTGAGTGTTTCCATTGGTTTAATAGAAGAATGATTTTTGTTCTTTCAGGGGGAGAAAGGTGATTCTGGACTGATGGGCTTGCCTGGAGCACGAGGACCAATAGGACCTAAGGTCTGTGTTGCCTAAAGCAAAAAGCTTTAGACACTTTAAACACTAGAGGAGATTGTTGGGATATAATGGATAATAAAATCTGCTTTACATACTTATTTCTGTGCTACAGGGATTGCCTGGATACAAAGGAGAAAAGGTAGATTTTTCTTCTGCCACTTTTGTTTTTTTGTTCAGTCATATAAGTGTGTTTCTTTTTTTATTAAAAAAATTTTTAATTTATAATTTGAAAACTTAGAGTTTATGAACAAAATAAGTTTTACCATTTTTCTCTCGCATGGCATCATTTCCTAGGGCTCACGGGGTGACCGAGGTGAAGCTGGCCAGAAGGGTCAGAAGGTGAGATGGGGGGTTATTTAGATGTATCTATAAGATCTGCTGATTTCCTGTTTTTACCAGTGCACTGTGCTGTGTCTTAGGGCTTAATGGGGCTGCCAGGGATGCTTGGCCAGAAGGTGAGGAATTAAATTTTAATCTCCCCAATGTGCTAGATAGCTGTTAACAACACTGACAGATATATTTATTTAGGGTGAAATGGGCCCAAAAGGAGAGGCTGGCATACCAGGAAGCAGAGGGCCGACTGGTCAACCAGGAAAAAGAGGCAAACAGGTAAGGATTGACTTCTGGACAGTGATGACACCAGAGTCTGTACTGTTATGTTTGACTTTATTTATTATGTATATGTGATGTAGGGTTTGAAGG
This sequence comes from Sisor rabdophorus, assembly GCA_026260075.1. Lineage (NCBI taxonomy): Eukaryota > Metazoa > Chordata > Actinopteri > Siluriformes > Sisoridae > Sisor > Sisor rabdophorus. Next base: position 13,783,318 of record JAOTQW010000036.1, on the reverse strand, counting down.
GTGACACTGGTCTTCCAGGACCAATGGGACCAGCAGGACCTCAGGGATCCCCTGGTCATCCTGGTCCTCCTGGTTTACCAGCTTCAGGTAAGTCTTTAGGCTAATTGTGTAAGATCTCCAGTTCTGTGTTGAAACAAGTAAATTGATTGATCCGTGTAACTACCGATTTTCTCTGAGGTACATCATGATCTTCATGATGTTTTGCTTTTCTAGTTACGACTGAGTTTTGCTTTACTGAAAAAATAATTGTCAGGGTTAAATAAAGTGGGGCGGGGGGGCTTTTAAATCAGCAACACTGAGGGATCCTTTTAGTCTTCAGAGTAACCTGATCAGTTCTGCTCCAACAGCATGACATCATGTCTTTAAATGGACTAAGGCAGAGAGATCCTAAGTCATTCACATATATACAAACATATATATTAAATGTCACACCTTTTTAGACTGCACTAAAAGTAATTACTTTTTGGTTTATTTTGGATATAAGGTTAATATTTCATTATAATTATTTTAAAAAAAATGTTTTTTTCAACCTTGATGCAGATGAAAAATTAGCATACCTGTAGTACAAATTAACTGGGACTTGTGTGATAGACATTTGCCAAATTTAATCCAAATTAAATTTCAAAACATTTATGTCATTTTATTTAAGTAAAACTCTCAATGTTGCCCTGTGAAAGCTGTAAGTAAACGATTACCCTTTGAAAGAAGACTCTACTTACTGTGTGCACCCTGGGGTAGAGGTATGCAGATTTATATTATATTGTTTAAAATCAAGAGAGTAAGCGAAAGACTTTTAAAAGCTATGATGGTAAAAAACTGGTATCGACATTTCAACTTTTTTGTATCCATGTTGATGATAGAAAACATGACTCCATCTGTTAAAATACAAAATATTGTAATTGTAAACATATTAGCAGGGCTAGTAAATTTGCTAACCCGAGATCCCGGTGCTATTGTGTCTTCCAGTCGGGCTAACTCATAGGGAGCATAGAAATATTTCAAATGCTTTTTTGAGGAGAACATTTTAATTTTTAAGGTTATTGTTTCCTCTATTTAATGTTCTAGTTACAAGGGACTACCAGTTGATTCTTCTGATTTCGACTAGCAGTTGATTTATTAATTATCCATGCTGTACATCCCACAGAATAAGAACATCCTCTTTCAGCATCATCTCCTTTTATAAAAGTAAACTTTGGCCTCTGATTAGATCTAACTAAAGATTGCCTGGCTGAAGGACTACTAGGAATTTAAAAAGGTTGCACAAATGATGCATCAAACCTCAGAGTCATTGATCTTTTTCCTAAAATTGCATACTCATCATATCCTATTCGTAAATTTCTATCTGGAATGAATCAAGTATCTATCGGTCTGTGTGTTTATCTTTCTTTTTTCCTTCCTTTCTTACATGTAGTTTCATGGACCTAAGAATTACCCTATAAACATTACAGAATAAGCTAACGATTTTTGCAGTTGTTCTACATAGTGCATTTAGTTGAAGAAAGAAACTGTTTGTCAATATTCAGTGTGAATGTTCTTTCTATTTCCAGGGCTGTATGTGGTGGGGCCAAAGGGGGAAAGGGGGCATCCAGGAGCGCCGGGCCACTGTGGCTGTAACTCGCTTGTGAACCCTTCTAGCTCATTTGACCAGAACTCCAGGATCAGTCATCCCAGAGTACCAGCAGTAAGCTAGTAGTTTTTAATTCACAATACATCATGGATAATATTATCAGGCCAATCAATGCTTTTTAATTTTTAATTAATTTTAATGAAGTAATATATAATAATATAGATTAAGGGCGGCGTAATGGTTAGCACAGCCGTATCACAGCAAGAAGGTCCCAGGGTTGATTCAAGGGGTCTTTCTGTGTGGAGTTTGCATGTTCTTCCCTTGCTTGCGTGGTTCACTTCTGGTTTCCGGCTTCCACAATCCAAAAACATTTAGTTTGTCTATTGGAGTGAGTGTGTTTATCTATGTGTGGCACTGCGATGGACTAGCAACCTGTCTTCCGCCCTATGTGTCCTGGGATAGGCTCCAGCAGACCCCTTGAACCAGAGTTAGGGAATAAGCGGGTACAGAAGATGATTAAATTTATAATAAGCTTCTCCTATTATTATAAATGTAAATAATTTTCTCAAATATTCAGATATTTTAGTAACATTGATAACTAAAATGATCATGTACACTCGTATAGGATCCATCGCTTACATGAATTCAAGTTTTATTTGCTGCTATTAAAAAAACCTAAATCTTTTACATGAATATGCCATACAACTATTGCAGGTGGAGAGAAAACTTAATTTTATTACCATGGCAGCTGATAGGCAGAAGGATTTAGTAAGCAGCAAGTAAACAGTGTGTTTTTAAAGTTGTGTCTTAAAAGCAGAAGAAATAGGCAAGTGTAAAAGGATTTGACCTTAATGACTTAAACACAAACAAAGCCTGGTGCTAGGCAGCTGGCTCAAAGCACACATATTTATTCCTTTTGAGGGTCAGATTACCTTTTCCTCAAGATCTTTTATTGCTGATGGGAGAGTATGACTGCTGCATAATAGGGATAAAGTGTGGTGGTCTGTGGCGGTCAATTAATGTGTAAAAATTATGTCTCATCCTCTCTTGAACTACTATTGCACAAATAGATAAATGCATGGTCATCTTTCAATATGCCATTGAAATCAGGGAGGAAACCCAATAATGGAATAACTTGGTCATTCATAACATTGTTGAACCTCAAACTGACTCAAACAGCACCCCCAAATCACAGCACTGCCCCCACGCGTTTGTTTGGTAGGCACGATATGACATGATGGTGCATCACTTCATCCATCCTTTTCTTACCTTGATGTTATGCCCATCACTCTGGAACAGGGTAAATCTGGACTCACCAGAGCACATGACTGGCTTCCCTTTCAAGGCTACACAGCTGTTTAGTCCTAAACCCTTAGGTTCCTTTGGTATAGTGTGCTTGAAAATGCTGTTTGACTATTATAGTCATTAGGTCTACTGTTGTTGTTTTTTAACAATTTGATTTTACCAAACAATTAAGTCATTTACATTTATTCAAGTTTTCTTTATGATTACATTTCTTCCTCACAGATGATAATTCCACACTGTCCTTCCAGTTTTTATTAATGCATTGGACAGTTAAGTAATGCATAGAACACAATTTTTGTTGCTTCACTGCATCAGTTAAATAACTTTTTACCAGCAACAATTTGTTAGTTAAACCCAGATTATGACTTTTATGGGAGGGGCAGTGTATAAGGGGCCAGTATGCCATGTAAACACTGTAATGTGTGATGTGCATCTGCAAAGTCAGCAAAGTCAACTAGGTGCTTGTTGATATGTCTTTTACTTCAGCTGTGGTCCTGATGTTGCGGTGTGTTAGTGTGTTAGGAGCTGGTTGACTACTTGGCGACCACACGTCTGCAGTGACTGTTGTTATAACAGATTTCTGTCTGTAAACGTTATTAAACTCTACCTTTTTTTCATCTTTCTTACACTGCATTGAGAAACATTGAAAGATGCTGTGATTAAAGGGATAGTTTAAACAAATCTATCACTAAATACTCCCCCATGTGTGGTTGCAAACCTGTAAGACCGTCTTCTGTTGGGATTGCATTCCGTACGATCTACGGAACATAATGTAAGATATTTTTTTATTTAACCCCCTTTTCCCTTATTTTGTTTGTCTCCTTTGATTAACCTCTTCAATTCCAGCTTACTCAATGTTAAAACCTGAACCTCTATATTTAAGAGTGTTCTACTGTGTCATTTGTAGATATGCGTTTATGATATTGAGAAGCCCTTAACACTCAACTGATGAGCTGGCTTTAAAAAAAACCCAAAAAGAATTATATGTAAATTGATCTGGATAAGGTATCTGCAAAATGGCAGAAATGTAAATGTTTAACTTAATCAGCAAGTGGGGAGTTAATGAATGGAAAGCAGGACTTCGATGCAAGCGTGAAATCTGTGTGGCTTTGACAAGGCTAAATCCATATTGCCCTGTTGGTTTTATTGATTGTTTTGCAGATTTTTGTGGTAAATAATGAAGATGAACTGGACCGTCTCCACACTGATAATGCTCTGGCTTTCCGTAAAGATCAGCGCACGCTATATTTCAAGGACACGGATGGATGGTTGCCAATTCAGGTGCCTACTTTAATCTTAACTCTCCAATTCAGGTTTACATAATATGATGCACAGTATATTTTAATTAATTAATTCACTGTGATTAAACTAAAGAAATCTAAATAGCTATTCATTTCCTTATTGTCAAACTGTGCTTTTACTACAGCTAACACCGTTTCAGTCAACTGAGCATGCGCCGGATCAGGATGGGTTCTGTGGGGATGGCATTGTGCAGGTGGAGAATGGAGAGGAATGCGATGATGGAAACAAGGTGGTGACAGACGGCTGTGTCAGTAAGTATGGATTTCTAATTTGTTTTTCCTTCCTGAAGATTTCTTCTATATGACTTGCTTATTAAACTGTGCTTGTGTGTCTCAGAGTGCAGGCATGCCTTCTGCGGTGATGGCTATCGGTATGATGGAGCTGAGGAGTGTGATGGAAAAGACTTTGGATATCAAACCTGCAACTCGTATCTGCCCGGGTAAAGATCTAGTTCAACGATTCCGTCAAATGAATGTTAATGCGCAATGCTCAAAACTGCAGTTGATAACTGTTTTATGTCAACTATTATTTGCAGATCCTATGGCCATCTTAAGTGCACTGTTGAGTGTTTTATTGACTCCACAAGCTGCAAGTATTTCACATGAGAAAATAAGAGAACAAGCAAAGCCCTACACTTTCTCGGGAAAGTAGCAGGGAACAAGACTGAAAGCACTGCAAACAAACCGTCATTTCAAGCTAAACTTTCATTCACGGAATACAATCATGCATTATTATATTAGTTTGTTGCAGTGCTGCTGAAAAGAAGCCACACAGTTCACCGGAAAAGGAGCACTCCGCTCAGTCATGGCAACCGCACAGGACCCATTGCTCTCTGTCTTAAAGACTCATCCAGGATCTCTGTGGTGCTGGACACCTACTTCAAATTCAGCTTCGATGGTTCTGCTGTTCTTGAAAGGCAAGTCTGGATTAGACTTAATACCTCAATGTACAACCTTTTTTTCAGAAGAAGTCCGTTTCGGCTCACCTTCTGCATTACTTACCCCGGGTGCTGTGTTGCATTTAGACTGTAATAGGTGTAATGGGTTACGGTAGCTTGTATCCAACGCACTGGAATCACAAAGATTTACACTGGGGTGCTTCAAAAAAGGATTGGGTAGAAGTAGCTAGCTTAATCCCTGATGCTAATACTCAGTGGAGTTCATCCACGGTGCTAAGTCAAGCACAGGGCTATACAGACATCAGGTCAGAAAAAAAAGGAAAAAAAAATGCTAGAGGTTATAATGCTCCTTGTGTGGAGGTGCTCTGACTGAGCCTTGTTAAGGTTGCCACACACCATCATTCTTACCTCAGGAACTCTCTGAGTCACATCTCATCGTTAAAGCATGTCCACCTCAATCCATGGGTGGAACAAGGCTTATATATTCCAATATTCTTAAACTAATCTAGTATATGTACTGCTGTAAATGCTTTAATATTTAATGAAGAAAAGTTTTGATCCTTTGGGATCTTGATTTTTAAGCTTGCTTACTAAAAGTTGGTAACTGAATCACATTCTGGCCGTCAAACTGTTAGAGACAATTTCTGTCCTGTCAACTTTGGCAGGGGAAGTCTATTGCTGCTATCTAGTGGGCTGAAGACTGTTGTTGTTAATGAATAGTGAATAAATACTGACAATTTGTTTCAGAATTCTATTCTGCTTATGTCGCATATAAAGCAGCATCTCATATATCAATGTTTTTGTATTGTGACGTTGATATAAAAAACGAACTCGTTTTTTTATAACTTCTTCCTACCCAATGTATTTTGGAATGAATATACAAACCAGGCTTTAGAGCTAATGCATAGGAGATAAAGTGTCAAACCTGCATTAGCATGTTATTACTACTGTATATGCTCACCACAAGGGTTATTAATGGTTATATTACAATCATTACTGTATGTTATTTCCAACCCTAAGCTGTTGTTAGTTTTTGCCATGGTACGATTGTTTGTGAAGTGCATTAGATGTCTTATAGACTGCTATCGTTCTTAATTAACCATGCAAGCAAATATATCAAAATGTACCTTATGATGTGTATTGCACTGTAACGAAAGAGTAAATAGCACTGTAAGCATCTAGTGGTGCATGCTGAGAAAATGCAGCGATGAATATTCTGTACTACTCTGTAATGTGGATCATTAACACAGTCTTGTTTGATACAGCTATTTAAATAAAGCTAACTTAAATTGTCACATTTGTAACTGCCCCCTGTCTGAATTAGGGTCAGTAGATATTACAGGGTTACCCCAGAGCTAGGCATGTGGGTGTCATCAGACAGATATCCAGTGACTGCATTATACAAATAACTTGTTTGGGGGCGTCTTGTGGGTTGACCGTCTGCCATATTAGGCGTGAAAAGCGAGTGCCGTGCCAGTCAAATGGTAGGCATGTTATTGACAGTCTTGGCATCCTGTGGAATAGAAATTGGATGAGACGTAAAGTGTAACTTTACTAAAGAGGAAATTGCTAGAGTTTTTGTGTGACATGGAAATGGTCTACACAGAGTTGACCTTAAATTCAAACTTCTTTGCTTTATGGATGTCAAAAGTTCACCCTGTTCCAGGTGTTGTTTTCATGGACAGGATATAAAAATGCAGCCAAGGTCAATTCAACATCCGATATGGGGCTAGAAGTAAAAATCTCTGTGATTGATGGTTCCCCCCCAGAAAAGAGTAAGATGCATCTGTCCATTAAAAAAAGAGAAATTGGTTCTTGCAGAGGACATGGATTCTAGTAAACAATGTAAAGAAGATCACAACATTTAAACGGAATAGGCAGCAGTAGTGTAACAGGTGCATTAACAGCCTGTGGCAGTGAAGCAGAAGCTCGTGTTTTTGGTTTTAAAGGTCTTTCCATGGATCCATATAATTTGTCAGAACCCAGTCCTCCAAATTGTGTGGCACAAATTGGCTCCTTGTAGATTATGTTCTACTTAATGGAAACCAATCACAGTGTCAATCACAGTTCCATCTGAAATCTATGTCTCAATGTCTGTTTTCACCAATACCAAAACCAGTAGAAAAAATAAAATGTAGGTAAATGAATGTTTTCAGAATCTAGCCAAACACAAAATGCTGTCTTTGGCTTGTTTCTAAAGACTGTATGTGTGGGCAGGTTGTAAGAAGGTTGTAAGCCTACCAGACTCATTTCAATCAACTGTTCCAGAATTCTAATAAAGAATATGATTCAGAAAAAAATTGTGGTGGACCTGTAGTTTACCAACAGTGGTAAAATTCCAAGTAATGGCTTTCTTTTGACTTTCTAGTCCAAAACATTGTGTGCAGTGAGACAGTGAGTAAACTACTGTTGCTGTCTCTCTCTAACTGTATTATGCAGTCATATCTGTCCTATTATAATTATATCAACATAATTCGCCTCCAGAGAAGCTGGGTTAGAGCTTACATAGTCTTTTTAAACATCGTGGAACTTGGCTTATGCCTTTATGTATTGTCAGATTTATGTTTGATCAGTAAAAATGGCCGAGGGCTGGCTATGATTTGCTATAGTTACAAATGCTAAAGACACAACGGAAACTCTGGGATGAGTGGGTAAAGACAGGGAAATGAAATAAGGGAAAGGCAGCTGTCACCTCCGCCTTGCAGAGACAGATTATTTTGGTGCAGGCGAACAGGATGCGTGTTACATTTCAGTGGCGGGGCCTTAGACAGGAGATTCACAGGGCCAGCTGTCTGTTCAGGCCAAATGAAAAGCCCTGACCTATCGTAGAGAAATTTAGAAATGCAAGGTAAAGGCACCATACCACAAATATAAACTGGCAATGAAATGTCTAAATCAATCATGAGGTTATAACCTTTTTGCCAATTAAGTAATGGTGTGTGGGAGTCACACAATCGATATTTATCCCATTGGACCAAGGGATTGATTTTGCCATTGTTAAAAATGCATACAGAAGTCATGCTTACACTGTGCGGTCTAAACCATGATTTGTTTGTCGGAGACAAATTCTAAAGAATTCTTTCTGTCAGCCAAGTAATGATCAGTTATTTTTTTCCAATAAACTTCTAGCAGCGTCAGAAGATTTTAGACACCTATTCCAGTCACTTTTTCCTAAGACAACCATTAAACCGAGAACCAATAGAAGCACCAAACCTGAAGATGTAATTAGCGCCAGGTTGGTGGAGAATTATTGTTTAGACTGTTGAAACGACTCCAGTGAACAAAACAGCAAGTAAAGAAACAAAAGATTCTTTCTACTATTTTTGTTCAGGCCAGAATCTTTTAAGAAAGAAAACATAATTTCAACATATAACCAGCCATTGCTGGTTAATTAAGAGTTATTGGCAACCCACAAAAATCTATATTTGTAAGCATGAATCCTCAAATTTGAATAAAATGGTAACACAACTACGCTACTACAAAAAGATTATTTTTAACATGGTTATTAAGGACAATAAAGGCTGTATATTTATTGTGATGGCAGCTTCTTCACATTGAAAGTCCCTAGAAAGGCTATAACTAAGAGTCAGTACACTGCTCCTCATGCAATTGCTGCCTCCAACGGGTCAGTTGGCAGTAGAGCGTAAAGGGATAGAGCAGCGCACACAACTCCATCAGCAAGACCAAGGCCATTAGAGAAATAAATTTTTAGAGAAATAAATCTATTTTGCAGTGCCAAAGTGGATCTTCTGACATCGAAGGTGCTATGCCAGTTAACTGGAAGCTGCTATAGTGTTTCACTTCACAGCACAGGCACCCAGAGGATTCATTTGATTTCTTTTCTGTTTTGCTGTCAGTCTAGGTTACAACTACCCATCTTTATTATGGGACAGGATTGGATGCTGTCCTCTTACTAAACTTTGCTGCGGTAAAGCACTTAAACTTTTACATCAGCTAAAAATCAAGCACAAAAATGAGTCCAATTTACCATGAAGTCCAACCACTGGAGTTGGGCATTTTGGGTTAGCAGCTCGCTTCAAAGCGAGAAGTTCCCCGGTTTGCTTCCTCTGCAAGGGGTCTTTTTTTGTGCTAAGTTCGCATGTTATCCCTGCGCTTGTGTGGGTTTACTCCGGGTACTCTGGCTTCCTCCCACAGTCCAAAAACATACACATTGGGTTCATTGGTGATTCTAATTTGCCCATAGGAGTGAATGTGAGTCTGTGTGTCTGTTTATCTGTGTGGCACTGCGATGGACTGGCAATAGTTTGATAGAGTTTGGTAATAAGCAGGTATAGAAGATAAATGAATAAAATCTGGTTATGGTCATGAATCAAAAATATTCAAAATACCCCAGATATTATTAGATAAAAAGGAATTCATATCTGATCAAAAAAGAAAGCTGACAGAGGATGAAAGTATAACAAATGCAGTCATGGCGCAACAAAGGTTAATGAACTTTTTTTCTGTTTTTTGTGAAGTATTTGTTAAAATCATTCTAAAAACATCGCAATTTCTTTATGCCTAATGTTCGCCATGTATATTCTCAGGTCTTGAGATTTTCTGAGATTTCCTGTGTATACGACAAATTTGTTGGCGTGTGGTGTGCCGAATTTGTCACGTTGCGGTCCCCCACAAACTATAAGACCGAAACATTTAAATCTAGAATTTATCATTTTTGTATTTACATGATTTTTAGTGTGCATACAGCATTAAGAAATTTAAGCCCTATAATGCCAAGGTGCTATTTTATTCTGATGACTGACCATGCACAACTCCAATGGATGCTGGAAGTAAAAGACACAAATACACAGGAAACTTTGATCCCCAGTTTCAGCCCACCATAGCAACCTCGGTGGAGTACTATGATGGCAGATCCAACATCTTTAGGGGTTGTCCTGCAGTTTCTTAAAAAAGACTAAACCTATATAGGTATTTTTAACATTTGCAACTGCCACCCCAACAGGTCAGTTTACGGATAAGCACACAGACGTGAGGTACAATGGCCCCATCACAGAATTCAGAAAACCAACCAAACCAGCATGAAACCCGTTTACATTTAAAGAGGCAGTCCAGATTTGCTGTGCTGCGCCAGCTTATTATAACCTGTCTTGCTTTCTACATATTACAGTCCACACAATTTTACAATCTATAGAGGCCAAACACTGCAGGGTCTCTGTAAGAGAACATCAGTAGTGTGGAGTGAATGTAAACATGAGGCTCACATGTTTTTTTCTCTGTTATTTCCACAGGCCATTTACTTCATTGTGACTGACCATTTTAATAAAGGTCACTAGAATTTTTAGTGCAGCCAATTAATCAGTCTTTGCAGATGACAGGCTGATGGATTGATGGAAAATAAAGGCATTGGTTTTGGATGTTTCCTAAAGGCTGGTCCATAGTGCAGCCTCGTACGCTCATTCTCCGCAAAGTTTCCACACTCGCCTTGGAGACTTTGAGTAGAGCAAAATAAGGTCACAGTAAAAGTGTTTCCACTGTGTATGGAATGTAATGGGGTTACCTTCAGCCTGGCAGTGGGATCCACTCTATTTTTGTATTACGTCTACAGTAGGTTTAGTCACAGTACAGCTGTATGTAACAGCTTAACACTGGGAATGAGAGTTCCCCTACCATCAGTCACCATGTGGCACTTTGGCAGAATTGAAGGCCTCTCAGGCAGGCAAGCAGATACACTGATAATCTTTTCTATAGTTGGACAACCAGCAGTTACTCATTTTCTTTCTCACTCATACAAACACAAACTCCTTCTATTCTTAGAGGCTATTATTAAGACGTGGGATCTTTTTGCTATGTGTTTGTTGTCTGTCCTGGCAACCACATTTAGACGTCATAAAAAACCAACTGTGCGTCCCACAGTTGGAGGGTGTGCCTATATTGTGTGTTACCAATTAATATTCTATATTATTATCCAAGGGTTTTCATTTGATTTTATTCACATAATTTAGAGGTTTTTAGTGCTGTTTCTTTACCTAGTGCTCTGATAAATCATGCACAGACATTTGGTTCAGATTCATTAGTCACAGTTTGTGTGCTTAGTGAACAAAGCTTTTTAAACAATTAAGTGAAAGACAAGATTTACTGTTTATTTATTTAGTAAGGTTTATTAAAAGCAAAGTCAGATGCACTGCATCACATATTGTAGCTTTAGGCATTTTTGTGGTGTTTTTTTTGTTTTTTTTACCATATACCAATACATCAAGTAGATACAAAGCCAACCCTTCCTCTTCTTATGTCAGAACAGGTCATACAAGAAAGAATAATAATAGCTCAAAAGTATCAAGCCTACAGATGATGATGTTTGCTATAATGACGCATAATTGACAGGAGACATCATAAAACCAAACTTGTCTAACATCTGTCATAAATAACTTCTGAATACTGAGAATTTGAAATAGTGTTTAGAATCTAAAGTGGGGGTGTCCCAACTTGGTTCTGGAGGGCCTGTGTCCTGCAAAGTTTAACTCCAACTTGTCCTAACACACCTACCTGTAAGTTTCAAGTCTTTTTAGCAAGATCTTGATTAGTTGATTCAGGTGTGTTAGATTAGGGGTGGAAGTAAACTCTGCAGGACACCAGCCCTCCTGGAGCAAGATTGCCAACCCTTGGTCTAAAAGATGGAGCAGCTTTGTAAGTAAAATCGTAACATAAAAAATAAACACACTCCCACAGTGTGAAAGTCTTTAATATTAAGTACATGCAGTGTGGCCCAAAAATGTTTTTTATCTTTAGCTTGGCGATGCATAGCCAAAGAAAGAGTTCACAGCTAAAGTAACTTATGACACATAATAAGACTAATAATTCAACACTTAAGTTCAGTTCAGATTGTAATACATTTATGACAACAATGAACAAGATCCATGCAATAGAACATGCACAGCTCAGAATTGTTCACTTGGCTACATTAATAATCTAGTGTTTATTTTAAAAAATGTAATAAATACAATTATTAAAAAGATACAAACGTGTCTGTTATAAATAACAAAAAAACAGATTGTGCTTAATACAAAATGTTTAAAAATATTTTTAATGATTTTCCCCCTTCATGTTATTATCTGGTCATTTTTTCCTATGTATTCTAAGCCTTTGCACTATTAATGATATTGAGTTTAGGTCTGTGACTGAATCTTTGAATTTAATCCAGAATTAAAACCTTTTCTGCTGATTTTTTTACACATTTTTAACAGCATAATAAAAAGTCCAGAAATTTTCCTATAAATATCTGTTAACTCCATGCTAGCCTATTCACACTCCGCTTATCTTTCCAACAGCCGCAAAACCGCCTCTCAACCCGCCCCCTCCGAATGTTGGAAATAACTGGTAGACAAGTATGCAGGTAAACGCGTGCAGTGAATGTGCAAAGGAGAATACCGTTGCTTACATACCTACTGACCTACTCTATACTTACTAGTATACACTATATGGCCAAAAGTATATTGCTCACCTGACTTGACTCCCATATGAACTTAAGCGACATCCTATTTCTAATCCACAGAGTTTAATATAACGTCGGCCCACCCTCAGCAGCTATAACAGTTTCAACTCTTCTGGGAAGGCTGTCCACAAGGTTCAGGATTGTTTATGGGAATTTTTGACCATTCTTCCAGAAGCGCATTTGGGAGGTCGAGATGGCCTGGCTCTCAGTCTCTGCTCTAATTCATTCCAAAGGTGTTCTATTGGGTTGAGGTCAGGACTCGTTCACAATGGACTCTGTCATCCATGTCTTTATGAACCTTGCTTCGTGCACTGGTGCACAGTCATGTTGGATTTTTTTTCTAACAAAGTTGGCAGCATGAATTTAAACCAAAATGTCTTGTGTTGTTTCAAACTACTTCCATGCTCTCATAAAACAAGAGCAAGAAAATTTCACAACTAGTTTTGTTGCACAGGTGGCACCCTATCATAGTTACAGGCTGGAATTCAGAGCTCCTGAGAGCGACCATTTCTTTCACAAATGTTTTTAAAACAGTCTGCATGCCTAGGTGCCTGATTTTATACACCTGTGACCATGGAAGTGATTGAAACACCCGATTCCCATTATTTAGATCGGTGAGCGAATACTATTGGCAATATAGTGTATGTGATTTTTGTTCAAAAACATGCCCTAAATGATGCCCTTAAAAATATGTTTACAACAAAACACCCTGCTTCCCACCAAAAAGATTTCTGTTCCCTGAAAGAAACTTCACAGGCTTTGTATTGTAATTTTTTGCCCTTGTACTATGTATAGAGGTGGCTGCAGCTTAAGCGGGCTAAAGCTAGTTGTACAAGTACAATATGCTTGGTTCACGCATAAAGACCAAGTTTTTCTTTAGTAGAATCAGGCAGCCTATGCCACTTACAGTGCACTCTGTCTGTACCTGTAAATGTTTGAGTGCGTCACACCACCTCATCTGACTCCAGGCCGTATTCCTCATACAGAGCATCCAGGATAGCCAGCTGCTTCTCCATGGCTGGCAGGTAGATTGCAAGATCACGGTGCATCCCTGAAATAAAGTTTTCCTTCAGCAAATCCTCCTCATGGCACATTAGTGCTGCTATAAAGCCACTATAGGAGGGAGCAGCCCTTAGAGCCAGCTGTAAACATACATAAGTCTATTATGAAGACTTTTAAGACTTTAGACTATTAAGACTTTAGAATTTGAGTAAAGTTTTTTAAATGGTTACAAGTGTAAGACTTACAGCAAAGACTCCACGCACCACCCATCCGTGATACTGGCGTAATGTCTTTCCATAGGCATTGTCTGTTTAAAAAAAGCAGGTCAGATCACCTTTAGAACCACAATTAGAATAAAACAGCACACGTTACGGAAAGTGTACGCATTTTAGACAGCTTCTCCACTATACAGTTATTAAAAAACAAAAAGCTCAGTTGTCGGGTCAGAAATAACTGCTTAAACTACACTTAAGAGACATAAGGTTAATCTGTTCATGAAAAGATCAGTTGTAAATGCCCTATGAAACGCATTCAAGACTGATAAAAAATTCTGATTGCTTTTACCATTACAGTAGGTGGTCTGGGACGCATTTTACACGTAACTAAGCAAGTCTAATACAGCAGGACCTTAATTTATGAACCCCTTAACCCACAAACCAGAGAACAAATCAGAGAACCATTTGGACAAATCAGATAGCTATCCGTTTAGAAAAAAGCATGAAGTAACCAAGTGTAAATATAGTTAGGTAACAGAATATAGAAAAAAATGAATAAAGAATACTTTTTCTGTGTAAAGCATTTTACTGCAAATCAATACAAAATTTTTGTGACTAAATGAAACATTTTATTATGACCTTTGCAGTCACCAAATGTTGAACCAATTAAACTGGTGTGGTACCCATCATTCTATATTACCTTCTTTTTTACCAATTAAATACACTGGACTGAACAAATACAGTGTGTTTTAAATGAATGGTAATTATCCTATACAAACCAGGCGTGGACTGGCTCTGACAGACACAATTTTCCTGTTGTGCCAACTTACTTCGACATATCTAAAAAATTTTGTCTAATCGACCTATGAAAATCTTATCAGCCTATTTTATTTATTAATTTATTTATTCAATTTATCAGCAGCCTATTTGTTCTTTCCTTAATTGACATCAAGCCGTCACATTTTGTCACAATTTTCCTTATGTTCTTGAAGTTCTGGACTTACTTAAAGCCGCATGGATGTCCTGTTCTCCAGCATTCACTTCAGACAGGAATTCTTTGAGAAATTTCAATCCTCGCTTCAGCCATAGCAGTGCCTCGGTTGCAGAGTTCCGCACCTGAGCTACTTCCATCCGCACCTCATGAAGCACAATACTCTGTAGCGTGGGGAAATTGTCTGGGTCCGACTGAAACTTCTGTTGTACTTTCTGTGAGATACAATATTCTTAGTGAGCTATATTGGATGTTGCATTGTCTGTGCCACATGCTTGTAAAAAAAAGACAGAGAAAAAAAAAATCTGTACAGACAATCCTAAAATATCCTACCTACCTACTTTACTAGAGTTTCATACATAGAAAAAAACTAAAATAATATATATATATATATATATATAATATAAATTTATATGTCGTTTTTTTTTTTTACTAAGAACATTTTCATTTCATTTCATCTTCTTTACCCGCTTATTCCCGAATCCGGGGTCACGGG
>JAOTQW010000036.1:13713287-13734374 GCA_026260075.1 Sisor rabdophorus | reverse complement strand
CCTAATGTTTTTGGATTGTGGGAGGAAACTGGAGTACCCAGAGGAAACCCACGCACAAGCAGGGAGAACATGAAAACCTGTACCCGGGAATCAAACCCAGGACCTTTTTTTTGTGAGGCGACCGTGCTAACCACTACGCCACTACGGCCCCATGAGGTGAACATCTTCATTGAAATCCATTATATACAGTGTATCAACTGTTTGTAGTCATTTATACACAGTGCAGAATGACGACACATGACGACTGAAAATAAAGTCTATGAATTGCGACGATATTGTTTACACTGCGGTGTCTGTGTCGAATGTATTATTCATCATGACATGTCATATGTATGCCAAAAATTTGATTTAGGCCATATTTGTAGCCTTAATTCCCATGTAGGAGCACGTACCTCAATGCAAGCGTAAATGTGCCTGGCTGCCGTTGACTCTCTCTGATGAGGTAAGCCCCCTCAGCTCCAGCCAGTAGTTCGTCTGCCTGCTCTCTAGAGATCAGCCCATGAAACCTATCAATACAAATTATATTTCCCTTACACACGCAAATACACTTATTAGTACACTCACACTTGATTGCTCACACTTCACTAATTATGCCTGAAACACTGAGTAAATCAGTATGGATAAGCCATCTTGATTGACTGGCAGACTCATTTATATTTAAAGAGACAATCAAAATTCATGAACACAATTCCACAAAGTCCACTAACTTGAATTCATTAAACTGGTCCTGGAAATGTCTGATGTGTCAGTGTTTCAGCTCACATCACTGAATCTAATTTCACATGATGCAGAATATTTTGGGGAACATTACAGGACCATGACAGGCAACATGTGTTTATTTTTGTTTCCCCTGTTGGATTAATTAGTAACTTTACTGGAAGAATGTAAACAATAGTCACATTGTTGTATGCTTTTAACTAGTTCACAACATAGACAGAAGATCTGATTGGGTGGAAGTGAAACTGAATCAGTTGCGGGCCGGTATAAAGCAAGACTTAATGTGTTCTGTTTTTTAAGCATACGTCAGTCACCTGACAGAACTGGTCTGTATTGAAACTATCTTTTGTCAAAATTTCGATCTTTAAAATGTGACTAGACTTTTTAAGTGTGAACTAGCATTTACCTGGCTTTTATTGGGTCAGTAGTAACTCTAAACCTTTACTTTCTTTCTTAGGAGCCCTGTATTTGCCTATTTTGTGATTGTAAATTGTGGGTTGTTAATTGTTATTATATCTATAATCTACTAGTCAAGTATGGCAACAAACTAATGAAATATTTTTATGGAATCATAAAAAAACATTTTGCAAAATACAACAGATTTTTTTAAAACCCACTTTGTTAAAATTAAGTGCAGTTTAATGTACTAACAATCCATAAACTGTGTTATTGTGATTAGCCCCATGATCTCTCTTTTTCTGTCTTATCTATTTTCCCTTATATAAACACCCACACAGCCAAGACATTCCACATCTAGCCGACGTCTCTTTTCAGTGCACTGCATGTCAGACTGAAAAATTTAAGTAAAATGAATAAAAACGGCACACTCACTCTCGGCCGTAATACTTGGGCCTGCTTTGAAGCTGAAAGCCAAAAAGACAGGAAAAAGAACAAGTAAACTGGTAAAGACAAAGAGGTTTATATTTCCTAGTGCACTTTCTTCAATTTCATCCAATACAGGCACGTCAGTTTTTGCTCTGTAAAGGCTTCAGATGACATACTGGGAGTACAATAAACACTAATAATAATTCTTTCCAGTAATATTCACTATATTATTACAGATACTGTGTAACTCTAGATGATATACACAGTAAAAGAATTCTAATAAAATGTTTAACAAGCGCAGTTACTGTATTTATGGATTATAAACTCAGGTAGGATTTACTGATTTATTATTATTGTACTTTAGAATAATGACGCAGCTTTACTGACCTCGTGTGGACATGTTATTCTCTTCGGTCTGGGTGCCTCCTGCTGTAGCTGGTACACTATGACACACCCACACACACGTGCACACAAACACACACGCACAATGGAGAATTAAGTTATTGATCATTTTATTTTTCTAAAATAAGAGCAATTACAGTGCGATAAAAAGTGGTGGGGGGGATAATTCCTAGCTAATTGCCTAAAATTTTCCACTTATGGGTGCCCTAAGTGAACAGTTTGATTTTGCAGAAGTGTGATTGATTTGGATTTAGTTGATGCTGTTTAGGTTGATTGGTGATTCTAATTTGCACATTGGCATGAGTGTGAGTGTGTGCATGTATTCATCTATGCCCTGCAATGGACTAACTACATGCCCATGTCCAGGGTGTACCCCTTCCTATTCGCACTAGTTTGAGCTGAGAAATCAATCTGAAAAAAAATGGTCTATATGCCACATCAGTCATGTCAGGAAAACAGCAGCAGTAAATAACACAAAAAAAACCCAGATTTGACTTCAAGTACATTAGGAAGTTATCCTTTTTAGAGAACATAAGTAAACTTTGCTTAACATGAGTCAAATATTTCTCAAAGTAGCCCAAGTCATTTAAGAATTTTAATTTACTTCCAACTACTGTTCATGAAGGTAATAATGAAAAAGTGATTAAATACCCTGGTCTTATTAAATCTGGCACACTCTACAGCAGCTTACACATTGCTTATCTACGATGTCGACATTGGTTTATGTTTTTTTTTAATTTACTAAGCATAAACCATCCAAATATTCGGATACATTTTAAAAACAGCAGGTGGACAAAGCGATCAAGTGGTAATACACCTGCCTTATTTTTTTATTGTACACCAAAAATTTTACAAATGTTTTTTGTTTTTAGCTATTGTTTAAACAGTTATTACTATTTTTGACAGTTATTAAACTGTTTTCTACAGTTATTACTATTATTGATATTGATTTTGCACCAGTCTATTCATAGATATAGAATATATTTACCAATAGTCGTGATGTGTTTTTCCCTTAATTTATCCTTAAATGCTATGCTCAAGCAGAGACGGGTTCGTAACTTTGAATTAGTGTCAGTAGTGTGTTAGTCATTTACAGTCCACTCTTTCTCTCTGTAACTCAGAAAACCATTAATGACAATGACTTGCATGAGAGGGTTTATTAAAACGCAGAATTCAGACACTCTGCCACATGCAGAATATTTAGTTATTAATCCTTCTTGTTGGAACTTAAGAGGTCCACCAGCCTGTACTGTGAACACAACAAGGCACAAGAATGGATGTGGATTATGCATGCACACCTGGGCATGTTGGTTATTGAGTTTTAAAAAATGGTGGATTAGGGCTAACAATGAGTCAAACATAAAACAGAAGAGCTCAAACATTGGTATTTATTTCTCACACTTGTCTGATATATATTCATATTTTATTAATAATATGCTTATTAAGAGGTGCTTTGGTATTGATGTGTAGCTGTATGTTATATATTATAACTATTATACTCATATGCAATCAAATGTTCATTTGATTGTTAGTGCATGTTTGTAAATCCCCCTATAATTAAAGTTTATGATATTATTATTACTTACTTATTAAGCCACAGTGGCATATTAGATCAGCATGACTGTAGGGACTAATGTCCAGGATGTTTAGAGATACTTCAGAGGCACACTGCCCTCTATAATTATTGGCACCCCTGGTTAAGATGTGTTCTTTTGCTTCTAATAAATTCAGTTTTGATAAAAAAAATATAGGACCATAATGAAGAAAATTCCAACCTTAAATTCAAGTGCATTTATTAAGTGAGAGAAAAAAAATCCCACATTTATAAATAATTCCTTTTAATCAAATCATGTGTGCCATAATTATTAGCACCCCTGATGTTAATACTTTGTACAACCCTCTTTTCATAAAAAACCCTGACCCCTCTGAAGCCCCAATACTGCTTAGCAAACTCCAGAATTTTGCATTTATGATTGTAATTGAAATTTTTTTTTTTTTTTGCATGCACGCCTCCTAAACAGCTTGTTGGCATGTAGAGAGCACCTGATGGTTGTTTTGGATTGGATTTGGATTATCATTTGTTGCAATTCTTTAACAGTGAGCTTTGGAGAACTTTTTATTTCTCTTATTATCCTCCTCACTGTGCGTGGAGGCAAAATAAACTTGCGTCCCTGTCCAGGCTTGTTTACCACTGTTCCAGTTGTTTTAAACTTCTTAATGATGCCTCTGACAGTAGATATGGTCAGGTGCAGACGAGTGGTTTTATTCTTGTAGCTGTTGCCTGACTTGTCAAGGTCGACACACTTACTTAAATGGTGCGTTTCTTTGTCTTTCCCATGTTGAAGAGTGGATAAGAGAAATGGCCTCTGTGTCATGTGATATGTATACCCCATTAATTACTAATTAAATGTTCCTAGATAAACTGATCAACTTAATTACCCAGGATTTGTTATTGTTAGCCAATAATTGTGGAACAGCTGATTATATGAAAAATAATTATTTCTTAGTCAGGGTTTTTTTTCAGTGTAAGAGTATGCTTCTGCAATAACAATTGAATTTATGTTAAGGCACTATGGAGGGCAGAGTTAAATGTTCTGTTGATAAGCCTCTTATAGACAGCAATGTGGTCGTCTGTTGCAGATTTCCCATTTAGGGAGCAGAAAGACATCCAACTGGGTGTTTTAGTCAGCGACACTTAGGGCTGATGACTGAGCCAGAAATACAACACTAAGTATGTAGAGTAACGATATACACATTTACACTAAGGACTCTAAAGAGGATAGAGAGGCATGCTCAAAGCTCCAACTATAATGTGATCCAGAAATAAGGCGTACAATTACAAGATAATGACACGTTTCTCAACAAGAACTACAAGCATAGCTCTCTTTAAGCTCTGGTTTTGCTAGATTATTACGTTTACAGATGGCTGAAGCCCAAACATAACATACTTAGGAAATCGTTCTAATGTACCAGTTAAAAGTTTAACAGCTTAATCACAATTATGGCCTCAGAACAAGGAAACCACAGGAAAATAAAAAGGAAAACCTAAAACTTTGTGGAACTTATTAAATACTGTTAGATTCCAATGCGAGTCTTACTTAATAAGTAAGCCCATAGAATTAAAAGGGATTTATAGTTCTAGTTGTTTCTGGGGTTCTACAAGAGGATTATTAGTGTGGGATTGTCAGCTTTTATCACTGTTTTATATTTATATAAAACTTTTAGTTTTATCCAATAGTAGTATTTTATTTTTTTTTAATGAAATAAAAAAGTATGAATCACTTGTTTTGACATATTTCTCATCAGGATATAATAAAACAAAAGTTTAAAAAGTCCATTAAAATGTCATTTAAACTCGCCTAAGCTTACACTGGTCTGACTGAAAAGGAGGATGTATCTGAAGCAAAGGGCTTTTTTAAATCCACTGCAGGGCCCTTTGGACAGTTTTTTTAAACATGTTTCAGATATAGTCTTTGCAGAAGCCCTAACGAATGTACCCTCTAATCACCAGAGGTCGCCATCATCAGAATATTTGGGTTTATGTTTTTTAGTCTAAGGTTTTTGGTTTGTTCATGGCTATGTAATTGACGGAGGAAATGTATTTAGATTTAAATGAATAAGTAACCAAAGATAAAATTTCTGACATTATTTACTCATATTGCAAGACACGAGTGTAAGCATTATCTTCAGTACACAATTTAGGATATATATTTGATAAAATCAAATATAATAATAAGTCATCTTGGCACCATAGTTCTTAACAGAGATGTCGCTACAACACAAGTGTCATGGTGCTCTCATGAATGTGCGTTTAACAAAAGTGATGCAGTAGAGGCTAAAATATAGAATAAAAATCTTCTACGGTTGAACCATTGCTGACACATGGACTACTGTGTCGATCATAAATGTTATAGTTATCTTGCTGTCTATCTAGGAGTGTCAAGAGGCAGACAGATTTAATTAAAAATACTGTACAATGTGTTTAAAAGATAAAAGAAAAGCTTACGCTACTGGAACAAAAAGGTGAGTGACTGATAACAGAAATTTCATTTTTATGTGAACAATGGTGAAACAATTTGCAGCTTTTTTAAACTTACAATAAGATTTCCATATAGGTGGTTGGTAGTCCTCAGGATCTGTAAAGCAAACAAACAAAGACAAGTCAATGCAGTGGCATGTCTATAGAATAGTCCATATCTATAGAAGTGGGTCTAAAATTTCATTACCATCTGATTTCCACTTTACCATGTGACTGGCCTATTAAGTATAGGCATAGAGATAGGTATGTGAGCTTCAGGTTTATTATTACGTTGTTTCATTAAAGTAAGCTACTCTGTGTTCAAGCAACACTTAGCAGTCGCAAACCCATCTACAATCCTTTAGGGACACCACAAGTTTAATTCTGAATCTATTTACTCAATGAGAATCGATACACACACACACACACACACACACAGACTCACACCAACACTAGCTGAAGACACTAAATGATCAATCATCCACACTAACACATATAATTCATATGGATGTTATAAACCTGAACGTGAAATAGCAATGCAAACCAAATTAGCAGAGATGCTGACAGAGTAAACTAAACCAGATCAATCAGTGTATAAGCAGAGACATTTAGTAACTGTCTTATGCTCTTATTATAGCTTGAAAAATCATTTCATGGAAGATTCTTGAAGAGGTGAAAGAATTACAACAGAGGCAGAAAAAATGATTCTCAAGTGCAGTTTAACAGTATAAATCTAAATTAAACTAAAGGCTTTCCGGTTCTGCACTCAGTTCACAGACGCTTCGAAATATGCCTGAGTTTTCTCCCTGTGCTTGTGTGGGTTTATTCAGGGTATTCCGGTTTCCTTCCACAGTCCAAAATGTACATTTGGTTGATTGGTGATTCTAAATTGCCTATAAGAGTAAGGTTGAGTGTTTGTGATTGTTTGTCTATGTGTGGCCCTGCAAAGGATTGGTGGGTATAGAAGATGAAGGAATTAATGATTGAAGATAAAACATCCAGTGAGCAGCAGTTCTATGGATGAAATTGTCTTGCTTTATTGTGAGAAAGTGTGATCAATTGTGATGAGTACAGAAACAAAAAACACTCAAAGTGCAAAACACATTAAATCTTAGTAGTATACAGACACCAACAGCAGGAGATCGCATCAGACAAGAACAGATAGCTGAGTGGGCAGTGGGCACATACTCATCAACATTGCACACAGTTGGCAGAGACAGAATTTAGCACCAACATTATTGACCCAACCTATTTTGTGTCAACAGCCACAACAGTCTAGGCTGGTGGAGTGTAATGGTGTGAGGGATGTTTTAAAACATCAGTTTTAGCCTGTTAATACACACTTAAAACAGTTGGGTTAAAAATATCTATTGGGTAGTACGTTTTACCCCAAAATTGGGTTATTAAAGAACTAATTTGTTAGGTTATTTTTTGGTGGGTTTTATTTTTGAATGTCAAAATGCTACAGCAATACAATGTTTATCTTTACAACTTATATATGTTCAAAATGTGAGACAAAATGTTGGCTATTTTGTCATGGCTATAAAACAATTGTTGGTGTAATAAGTTATTAAAGCAAAAAGCAGCTGACATGGATAAAGTTAAAAATAGACGTATTAATAGAGAATATTTGACAGTATTAACATGTAAGAACATGAAAAAAATTGCACATATATACATACATTCTATGACATTAACTTATCCATGTATCTTTTGTGACAGTCGTGCCATTCAAACATTAAAATAAAAAAAAAGTTAACCCAACTGGTTGTAATCGAGGCTCAAACATTGAGCCAACTCAGCAACAGATGGACTTTGTACAAAAGAAACATATAGTGAAATTAAAGAACAAATTGAACTAAGGCTTTGATTTCAGGTCATATTGCCTGGCCATATTGGACTAATCTTTGATAACAATGAAGTTTACCATGTGACTGCTACATAGCGGTGTATAAGACCGAATTTTATTCATCTCAAACATGAAGGACGTATTTTTGTATAGCATTTATTGCAAATGGTTAATAATTCTTTACAAAGCTTCCACGTTCATACTCTATCAACGACCAAATGTGTGTGTGTGGGTGTAATAATTGCATAAAATTACATGTAAACGTGTATTTCTTGTGCACTGCTACATTTTGATTGCTTTTTTGAAGAAGAGCTAAAACAAGATTTTCCTCATCTTTAAATGAAAAATAGGGTGTTTTCACGCTTGCCCCAAATACTTGCGTCCGCACCCAGGACCGATTTTGGGCTTATTCTAGGGTAGGGCTTATAATTGTAGGTTTGCTGTTTAATAGAAGAAATCCTTTTGGAGTGTATATGGAGTAAATAAGTCCATACAACACTTCTGTGTATACGGGTTGACAAATAGCACCAGTTCACTTGTATACACTGAGTTTAGTACCAACACTTTTGGGATTTGTGGGTGTGAGGAATGTTTTTAATGTAGAAATGCCAGCAAATGAGGATTCTATCATAAGGACATTTTTAGCCTCTGTGCTGCTCCAGGCAAATGAAAGACTGGGTTTACACATCAATAAAGCATTCTGTCCACACTGCTAAACATAACCTTTTCGCACCACCATGAAACAGGAAGCAATGTGGCTGAGCATGTTTCTCAGCATGCAAGTCAACAGGGAGGCTCTCTAGACTTCTTCTAGGCTCAAAGAAGTCTTTTAAACTTTACCAAATAGTTCAAATTCTAAAGGGTAACTAAGAATTTTTGGACACCTTACCAACACATCCATAAAAATTAAATCTCCTGCACAGAACTTCAACCCTACTAAAAACCTTTTAGATGCACTGACGTACTTCAAACCTCCTTATCAAACATTAGCTTTTCCTTCAATAACCATTTCTGGGCTGAATAAACAAATCCCTTCAGCCACACTCCAACATCCATTCAGAAGTGTGGAGGTTATGATAGGTGTAGGAGTAAGCTTAAGGAAGTGGTAGCGCATTGGATAAGACTGCTAAATTGAAAATCTGGGTTCGATTCCCAGCACCAACAAGTTATTACAGCTGGGCCCCTGAGACAAGGCACTTAACCACCAATTGCTTAGTTGTATGAAGATAATAAATGCGCAAAATGTACATGTAAGTAGTCACACAGTATGTAAAATCATTATGCTGAGTATGTATTAAGAGGATTACTCATTTTGTCCTAGATAAACATTCAAGTCGATTGGCTGTTCGATGCAAGTACCACAGTGATTAATCTTTGCCTGATTGTCTAAAGCTGGACTGGCAGAGGAATGAGTGTCATTACACAAATTAACCACAGTTGCATTTTGTTTAGTCTTCTTGCAAGCTGGACCTCTAGGGAGTCTAGTGTGTTTTGTCAATAAATGTGGCCAGGAACCTAATTTCACAGAAAAAGACAATTTTAACTGATGTCGGAAAAACATTTACTTGGCGGTGAGGGCTTCCTATAAAATGGATTCAAATTCCTGTCCAAAACCCTCACGCATGTTAATGTACACAGAGTGCGGTAAAGTCCATTAGCCGTCGTTTTTTTGTAACCAATGAATGGAAGATCTGAAACTGTGAGTACAACAAAAACTGATATAAATATCCAAGCCTAGGAAAAAACTCATTTGGTGAAGCATCTTTTTGATGATCCATGTGCTTGTGCGCTGTGGATTCATGTCTTCTATAAGACTTGGTGTCTTAGTCTAAGTCAGCACTTTCATGTTTCAGCCAGTCAGCTCTTTTCCAGAGGATTGCCCAGACAATTGAACACAAAGCAGATATACTCCCCCCCCCCAATAGCATAGATACTGTTACCCCCATACACATAACCAGATCCAACCAGTCACACATGCCAACACTTGTAATCATAAAACAGTTGTTTTTGCTGCCAGTAAAAGCTTTCTATCAGGTTAATGATTAACTGTTCCAGCAGCCAGTTTACAGTGCATTCTTTCTTTGCAGGAAATACCTCCTCCAACAAGTCCAACCATCCAACAATCACCTCCAGTCTAAGAGACTAAAACATTCACTGGCATGTTTTTTTTTTTTACAGGGACATACTAAGCGCATTGCTTTATTAGGGTAAGTGAAGACACATAGACAGCTGATGCACGCAGATGGTATTATACCCAAGATTTCGGTTCAAATCTTCTACTAAGCTAATGCTTTTATCCAGTACGGCGCCTAGGGAAGACAAATGTATTTATTGCCTACAGGATACAGATTTATTCCCAGGTCATCAATTATCTGCAATCACTGAAAAAGCCCGTGATCTTTGAAAGACATATTTTGCATAGCGTTTACATCATCGAGTAATTTACATCAAATGACATGAGGGAAAAAAGATCACATTTGTATTGGCAAAAATAAATTTAAATGTGCATGAAAGCATAAAATGTCTAAGCGGTGTGCAGAATTATTGAAATATATGCAGCATATGAAAGAAACCATAAATAATAGATATTTTAGTTTTTCTAAAAGTAAAAAAACCAAAACACAGTCATCAGTTATATAACGTTCATTCATTCATTTTTTCATTTTCTATACCCACTTATTCCCTACCTCCAGTCATAGGGGTCTGCTGGAGCCTATCCCAGCGCAAAGAGGCAGGGGTATACCCCGCCAGTTTATTGCAGGGCCACATACATAGACGAACTAACCACATGCATTCACACTCACTCCTATGGGCATTTTAGAATCACCAGTCAACCTAATGTACATGTTTTTGGACTGTGGGAGGAAACCAGACCCAAAACATGGAAACTTTACAATCCACCTTCTTGCTGTGAGGCGCCAACCACCATACATACCGTGCCGCCCCATAACGATTACAGTGTGGAATAATGATGTTCAATGCAAGGTAAAATGTTTCTCATTTTTTATTTACTGTATGATTTAATTCAACTATAACAAGTTGCAGGGTTTGAGCAGATTTAATTAAAACAAATGCAAACTGCATTTTACCAACTTTAATAGTGTCATCCTTATAAAGCAGTAACTGAAGACTACTTTCAGTACACCGTACTCTGAGTTACAGGGGTCTGCTGGATCCTATGAAAGGCTTGGGTGCACCCTGTACAGTGCCACACATAGACAAACAAACAAACAAACACACACTTACTGCTATAAGCAATTTAGAGTCACCAAATCAACCTAATGTACATGTTTTTTGGACTGTGGAATGGAACCGAAAAACCCGGAATAAACACAGCGCAGGGAGAACATGCAAACTCCACACAGAAATACCCCTTGCCTGGGAATCGAACCCGGGACCTTGTTGCTGTGAGATGAACTATGCCAAATGCCAAATTACCCACGGCAGGCATACATCACTGACTATACAAGTCTCTGTGTAGACGGTTACTATACAAATGATTATTTTGATAACTGTAAATTAATATTAGAATAGAATATATAGTCGGTCGGCTCACAACAATAAATGGTCGGCTCACAACAATAAGGTCTTGGTTTCTATTCCCGGGCACAGGGTGTTTCTGTTTGCATGTTCTCCCCACCCTTGCGTAGGCTTCCTCCGGGCTTCTTCCGGGCACAGTGCAAAAAAACCATGTACATTAGGTTGACTGGTGATTCTAAATTGCCTATAGGAGTGAGTGTGAGTGTGTGTGGTTGTGTGTGTGGCCCTGCGATGGACAGGTGACATGTCCAGGGTGTATCCCCTGCCTTTCACCCTATGTGTGCTGGGATAGGCTCCAGCAGACCCCTGTAGACCCAGAGTTTGGCAATAAGCGGGTATAGAAGATGAATGAATATGTAGAATAGAAATACTTTATTCATCCTAATCTGGGAAATGTCTTTGTTACAGCAACAAAAAAACTGTAGACATTAATATACAGTAAATAATAAAAGATATATAAAACCGGAGAACACAGTAATGTCCAGTGATGCCAAATAAAAACGAGTTACCCACGGCAGGCATAAATCACAGACTTGGGAAATAAAATAAAAGTATTGCAAATGTAAATTACAAATGTATTACAGTGTGATTTGCAAGTCAATGATTGTTATAAAAAGTGCAACACTGTTATAAAATTAGTTAACACCTTTCGACCAATCAGATTTCAAAAATCCTCTTTATTTTCTATATTGTGCAAAGGGAATTGACTAACCGATGGACAGACGGATGATGGACGGACAGCCAGACAGAAAGATATAGATTAACAGACAGCAAGATGTACAGATTCCCCATCTTTACTTCTTTGAAGTGACAAATCACAAAACCCTGTGCTAGTGCTATTTGGTTAATTGATTTAATTTAATTCATTGTATAATCAAAGTCAGAATCTTTTCTATTTCATATTATATACATATAATTGATGTTTTTTAGTGTTTATGCTTAGTTATGACACAAACAACAAAACATGTTGATACTTAGTAAGAAGGTCATTTTGACATAATATTGTCTGTATTTGTCTATCCAAGGCCAAAAAGTTGAGCAATGAATTTAAATCTCTTTTGCAATTTTTCACACTTAAATGGTATACAATCGCTTTAACTTTTGATAGTTAAACTTTAAAATGAATCCTCTAAAAACCTAAATGTGGTTCATATAGCTCACGCCCATCAATCAATTAACTATTAATTCTAATTGTAGGCATAATCATAATTTAATAATAATGAAGTAGATTCCTTAGCTTAAACTGTACTTAAGGACAAATAAATCCAGACCTGAAAGTGTCTCAAAAACGTCTTAAATAAAACACAGTTTATTAACATAACATAATCAGCTAAAATCTTACTAAACTAAATTAACAGAAGAAACATACTTTACTGCTTGAAGCCTTATTTTGTCTCAAGCTTGGCTTTCACAGTTCCGAGTTCAATTTCTGATTGTAGTCCTTTCCAGTCCTGCCTCTTTCTGTATCTCCCCCATTTGACCCCTCTATCCTATTGATAAATATCTGAAAATATCTGAAAAAACTGTTAATGTAATAGTGGCAATCACAGCAGATTTATGACAGCTTTAATAATAAAACCCAGCCATTCAAATGATTATTCTTAATAAGCCAGATCTATCTTCCTGTCCGATTTAAAGCTTTACCGCTAATAACCAGAGCATTATTAATTTTTTTGTGACATATGGGGAACTAAGTACCTGAAAAAAAACATGTTTTCAGCTGAATATCCTACACACACCTTATTCTGATTGGCCTTTCCTCTTGTCTCTGAGGGAGGACACGTTTCAATTAGTTTTGAGGAATGCATTGTCTGTGAAGGCCACAGGGCACGGCCGTGCTGTCGAACCATCCATGTGAGTTATTTTACAGAAAAAGCTTGGAGAGCAGCATTAATTCTGGTCAGCTGCCAGGTGCTTGCTATCCGCTCCATCCGTTTTTATTCTCAGAGGTTTGATTCTGAAATTGTACAGTGGCACTTCAAAGGAGGTACGGACTGTAATGGATTGCAATGCAGCTAAGTCACAAAGAAATATAGAGACAGAGAGCTGCTAATGCCTCTACAATTTGGCTACGAGCTACGACCATGCTGAGCATTAAAATTCAAGTAGGTGCGAGAAGACATGGCGGTATATATGCTCTAATAATGGAGTATGATGGGAAAATGGATTTGCCTGAAGCACTGAGAATCTGCTGAAGATTCCAGACAGTAAAACTATAGTGAAATAGATAGCAATGAAAGTAAAATAAAAAGAAATAGCTAATATAAAAGTCATGAATATAAAACGTAGAAAAGTCCCTCTAGCCTTCTGGGTAAAAATATGAAATAAATGTCAGAGCTGTGTTTCTCCCTGAAGGGGAAAAGCTATTAATTGTGACACACTCTTCATGTCTGACAGAGAGGCTTTGCCTGAGCACAGCATGGACCAGTGTTTGAGATTAGAGAAAAACAGACAGCCGCAGTAAGATCGACTCTGAATAAAGACTTTTAAGGACAACATCCTCTCTCTGAGATGCTGTGCAACGATGACAGACTGCGATAAATGCTGCCATGTTTTTCCCCCTGATAGCAGATGCATGGGTGTGTATTTGCAGGATAGTTTTAAAACCCACGAGAATCAATGTGTTATGGATATACTGTATATAGGCTTTTTTAAGTAGACAGCGGTTCATTAGACCCTGATAGCTGGCAGAAGAAATGACTTTAAAAGTGTGACTTACAGATGAAAGATATACGCACTACTTAAACACTAAAACATGCACATTCCTTTTTTCTCTCTTAAAGTACATCATACGCTATGTATACCTTATACATACAGACACACAGTACACACAAACCGCACCCACACAAAAAAGTTTAAACACTCACCATACACAGACGGACACATGTACAAATGCAAATAGACAGAAATTAAGGCTGTGTAAAAATATTGATACGTTTAGCTCTTGTGATATTTTGTCTATTGTTAGGACATGATTTTTACACATATGCACACTATATGTGTACATGCAGGCACCTATTTAGCTCATAAAGGCATATAATCACACATGTGCACACAAACACACATAAGCATAAATATATACAAATGCACATGGCACGCACATAAAATACATGTAGAAGACTACCATATAATAAAACATCACACATGCAGTATATATGCGACACTCCTCTCTACCAAAACATACCCCCCCACCACACACATGCTATGCAGTTAGAACTCCACGCACATGTGCTGATCCGGTGTTTGTGGGGACATTTGACGTCTCCTGTGGGGAGGCCATCTGTACTTAATACTGTTTAAAAGTGATACAGTAACACAGATCTTTTTCCGATCCCACTCTCAGCCTGGGAGACATTATTCTAGTTTCCGAACCAGGAGCAAGAGATGTGTACACAACTTTCTACATATGAATAAGAGACAGAAAAGAGAGAGAGAAATAAGCATGTGTGCACATGAGACCTGTGTTTGTGCAGACAACTCAGAAAACTCTCTAATTAGCACCAGGAGTGTGAAACAAAGCACACGCAGAGACGACTGAAATTAACAAAGAATGCAGAGACATTGGACATGCTGGGCATAAAAAGGTGTCTATTTAAACAAACCTTTTTTTTTGCATTTTTTTTACTGGAATAGTTTACACACTTAGAAAACTGCAAGGTTGAACATATACTGGTAAAAAATAAATAAATAAATGAAAAAACAGGCTTGTGGAAGCCTCTGTGGAAAATTTTTGAATGACTAAAAATACGCAGAGTCCATTATAGAAACCTCCCTCTAAATAAAAACTCTAAAAATATCCTGTTGTACTCATGAAAGGCTAGGGAGATTACAGTATAGCGTTCAGAGTAGCCTTCGTTTCCAGCGTTGTCACTGCAGGCAGAGAGCCAGCGTGGCTTTATAGCTTTCTGTGGACCTCAAACTTCCTGGGAGGCCATAAGGGTTTTTTTAATTGACTGCTTCTTTATGATGCTGGCTTGGCCACTCTGCAGTCCAAAAATGGCTGGTATATATGTGATACAGAACAGAGTTGGTGCCTGATGTGCCTTTATAGAAGCAAATAACTGGTTTTAACTGTTCAGCATAAACCACAAAGCCAGATATTAAAGCACTTGGTCCAGTCTGACTAGGTAGCAAAAAATAGACTCTTTTTACTGACAAAGCTGCAGCGTGCGTCCGGCTCTCCTCGTGTTTACGACTGCCGTTTGGATAAAATGTGTACGTCTACAGCTAAAATGTCAAACATGACCTTCTTGCCAAAAAAGCATTCCAAGAAAAATAATTACGGCCTTGTAAGAGAGTCTGGGAGCCTGGCAAAGGAGTGGCGGACAACGTCTTGAAGCCTGGGCTGAGGGCACGGCAATAATCACAGCCCTTGACACACCACAGGCACAACAGACTTTCCTTTACTCCAAGCCCACAGACGTAGTGCCGATCTAGAGCTTAAGCAATGCGCACAACATAATCTTTTTGGGAATGCTGAGAGACTGTGGAGCCGTGCTGGCTTGGCTTGTATCTCTCTTGCATGAAGCATGAAGTGAAAAGCTGTGTACACAACAAAACCAAAGCCAGTGCGTGCACACTCAGTCCGGTCAAGTTGGTTCCCTGCAAAACATGTCACCTTGTGGGGCATCTTGATCCTGAATTATTCACAGCTACAGCATTATTTTTCTGCTAAAGTGTTGATCTAATTAACTGCCACAGAAAACGAACAGCAACTGGCATACCCACTGAGCGAGACCTTTTGCTTTGACAGCGAATTCTGTGTTATCAGAACTCCTGCTGCCGGTACCATCCTCCTGCTGTCCTAGAGCCTCCCTCTGCTTTTCGAATAGACTGAGTCCAAGCTGGGGCCCAGTTTCTATTCCCCAGCACATGCCATGTGTTTAAACACCTGCCGGCACATATGCTTTTCACACGCTATATGGTAGTGTGACGCTTGCCGTATACAACATCCGTAGTATAGCTTTTGCCAGCGTTGCATCAGTAAGCAGCAAGAGGCGGTAAAAATTTAATACTCCTATGTTAAATCACTATAGTACAGTCAAAACATTAAACTCAGGTATGCCCATAACATACCATAAACATAATAAATAGCATTAAGAGGCAAAAACTTACATTGAACTAAAAATAAAATATCCACAACAATAATGGGTGTCATCTTGACCTATGTCAAAGCCGTTACAGACTGACTCGTCCCCCATAAAATAACGAAAAAAAGATTTTTCTTACAGAAAGAAACCCTGGCCTAACTCTGTATGCAATTTCCAGATTCCAGTCTTAATTCACTATTTACACATCCATCTACATTTATAGCATTCGGTAGACGCCTTTATTCAAAACAACGCACATTTATCTTTGAAGGGTTAATGGCCTTGCTCGGGCACCCTGCAAAGGTAACTTAGTCGAACCCCTTAACCACTGCACTACTTACACTGACCACATCTATTCATACAATATCTGCTTTTTCCATAGGAAGCGTGTAGGCAGGTGACACCCTAGAAAAAGAGACAACCCAAGCACAATGCGCATAGCACATATTTACTGCACAGTAACTACGGTTACTTTGACAGATTCTAGACTTATTAGACCCATGATGCATTTCTGTCTTTGGAACAGACAAGAAAACCCCTGTACCCAAAGGAAACTCCGGAAACAATAGGAAGACCATGACTAATCTCAGGGTAGAGGATATTCAATAGTCATTCCTTAATTTATTTTCTATACTATACAGGGGGGTCTGCTGGAGCTTATTCTAGCGCACATAGTGTGAAAGGCAGGGGTACACCATGGACAGATCCCCAGTCAGATAATGGGAGGTAACTGGAGTACCTGGAAAAAAATGCAAGCGCAGGGAGAAAATGCAAAGACCACAGAAAAAACCCTTGCCCGGGAATCGACCCCGGGACCTTCTTGCTGTGAGGCAAGAACCACTACACCACTGCACGTTCTTGGATATTTGATATGCGATACAATATTTAAAAAAAAATTATATAACCAACCAAAGCTTTCTCAAATGCAATCCAATCAAATTAAAATGAAAATTTTCTGCTGAACAGAGCGGATAAAATTGTGTTTGACTGTGAAGATTTGTAACATTTACCCTTACGTTGCCAATGCTTTTTACATGGTCTACATAGCACTTTAGTCTGCAAAAATACAATCATCACTTAAAACTCAAATACAATTATATTTCTGATGGCAGAAGCTGCAGGTGTCTTTGGCTTATCAAGATTAGCTTGCTAATTGTCTTGCATCAAAGCATGCGCACGCATATACAAAATTAACATCCACAAGCAAGTGCGGGGAAAACATGCAAACTCCGCACAGAAAGACCCCGAGCCCGGAATTCAAACCCAGGATCACTGCGCCGCCCAATATTGTTTTTAAAGCATTCAAAATTTTGAGCATTCACAAAGGCCAATATGAAAAGTTCAACTTCAACAGTGTTTAGCTCTTCAGTTAATAGTTAATACTGTGGGGTTCACAGATCATGCATTAATGATTCATTTGTTGGAGGAAAACGTGCACAGCTCTACCTTTACTTTAAAAAAAACATTACCTGAAACCTTTGCACCAATCTATTTTCAGGTTTAATTGACTGTGAAAAAGCGCATTAGCTCTGATCTGACAGCGCTAAGCTCCGGCCTTGGAAAAAAAATGTAATATATAAAATTAGCAGCCATAGCTGGACTAATGTCTAATACACGTTTGGCACTCAGAAATCTTTATGTTGATGATAGACTGGTAAAAGCTATAAAGTGTAAAGTACCCTTGTACTAACTATTTTCATGTATAAATCGTCTTCTTACACTGTAAAGAGAGGATCACATTGATCCATGTTTGAACCTGTTACATACAAACAATTTAATAGTAAGTATTCTCTGCCATATTTAACGTCTTATTCCAGATTCAAATTTACCCTTACCCCTATAATATCCTCTAAACTGTTGTCTAGACAACTATATACTATTTATAGTAATGCTAGTATTTAAGACATTCTATACAACCGTGTATGACAGTAAGAGTGAGACTAAACAGGATGTTCGGAAAATAGATTTGAATGGGATTCTCGGGTGTGCTAATGCATTTATATTCCTGCCATGTGGCAGAGCAGCTTACAATTATCTTATTTTTAAGACCAAATAAGTAGTAGAGGTGTAAGAGACTTGGCCAGAGAAAAAACTGCAGCCCACTCACCAGTTAGTGCTGTCCTTTTATTAACACATTATTTTACTATTTCATTCTGTTCCGCTGCTTATAAATAAAGGTGACCTGACTTTCAGCCGTGGTGGATTGGTGGTGGTGGTGGTGGTGGGAGTTAAACCCAGAATCTTGCAATCAGCAATCCAACACCTTAACCACTAAGCTTCCTATACTTTTGTAAATAAAAGCTTTTGTTTTTCTGCTGTGATAATCTGTGCTTCTGAAACATAACATAAAGCATACCACCATTCCACTACTATTTTTTCTGCACAAACCAAGTTCACTTACTGAAAGCATATTATCAGTATAAGATACCGCACAACACTCTGATGTCCATATCAAAAAGATCATGAAACCAAAATCATGAAGCAAACAAATTTGCAAACAGCACACAATACAGTTCACCACTATTGTTATGTAGGGCTACAGTTGTGCGGCGCGGTGGTGTAGTGGTTACTCCAGTTTCCTCCCACAGTCCAAATATGTAAAGATGTACATTAGGTTGATTGGTGATTCTAAATTGCCCATAGGAGTAAGTGTGAGTGTAGTCGTT
Organism: Sisor rabdophorus; assembly: GCA_026260075.1. Taxonomy (NCBI): domain Eukaryota; kingdom Metazoa; phylum Chordata; class Actinopteri; order Siluriformes; family Sisoridae; genus Sisor; species Sisor rabdophorus. Next base: position 13,715,267 of record JAOTQW010000036.1, on the reverse strand, counting down.
TGTGGAAGTGTGGCTCTGCGAGGGACTTGTGACCTGTCCAGGTTGTACCCCTGCTTCCCACCCTATGTGTGCTGGTATAGGCTCCAGCAGACCCCCATGTTAGGGAATAAGATGGTATAGAAGATGAATGGATAACTACAGTTGTTTAAACACATACACACACTGTGACTGTTTTAGTCCTGCTATCTGTCTATCAACCAAATGAGGATAGGTTCCATGTTGAGTCTGGTTCCTCTCAAGGTTTCCTGCTATCACCATCCAGGGAGTTTTTTTCTTGCCACCGACACCTCCAGCTTGCTCAACAGGGACAAACTGATTTCTATTTACTCACAATTTATAATTATCTTTGATTGAGTAAAGCTACTTTAAGACAATCACCATTGTAAAAATATAAACAAACGCTACAAAAAACAAATTGAATTACATGTAGGAAGAGGTAAAGCAAGAAGTAAACTGCATTTGTCCTGCGTGACAATTGAACAGACAGATTTCGAACAGGAAACAAGATCTCATATACAGGGTTGGTTTTATTAAATTTTTAAGAACTTTGAAACATGAATGTAAGAGAGTTTAAAGGTACTTAAGGCATTTTTATTATAGAATTTTGGAAGTATCCATATCATTGCCCTATTTAGTGCCAAATTTGGTATGATGCCAAGTCATACAGCCGGAAAATCCAATCTAATGGTTTGCGTAAATGAATACATAAATAACAGAGCTTTCTCTTAAACCTAAACAATAATGCTAAAGCCTAGTCTTTAAAGCAGCGATCCATAAGTCCCAAAAGGGAGCGGATCTCATACCAGAGTCCATCTCATTCCTGTACCCTTGCAGCCAAAACTACTGTTGTAATAATGTCTGACAGAGCGTTCCTAAAGTTACTATCTTCTTTTTAAAAGTGTGGCAGACTCTATGATGTGACATTATAAACTCATGCTGTGGAAATCGGGCTGAATGACACACCTCAGCGTGCTCAGTCCTGCTTTTGATGAGTGACTAATAACGTTTTACACCAAGCCAAACCCACACAGCCATTAGCAGCTACTAACGGTCACCAAACTGCTGGGTCCATGCACACACATTAAAAAAAAAAGATCATTTAACATGAAATCCAAGGGGGGAAACCATCCTTGTGGATGTTTGCAGTCAGTGCTGTCATGTAACTCACCGGAGGACACGGAGGAACCTGACAGACTGGAGTTACTGGAGGCTGCCATCATCTCTCAACGCTCTCACTCTGTGCGCTCCCAACATCGGCTCAGCTTGTCCATCTCAGCCGGACACCTGATTTCAACCTGTCAACCAGTAAACACCAGAGGCTGTGGCTGATCAGCTGAAAACTCCCAGCACTGTGCCGCATTTACTGCATGTCCTCCACCGTGGAGTAAGAAATAGTCAGCGCGCGTTGGTAAAGAAATATTTCTTATGTCTAAATTTCTGTCAGTTTCTCCGGAGAAAAAAAATATATATACCAGTTAAAAGTTAAAGCGGTCGGTGGGTGTTATGACATGCTTTCGCTAAAATAGTATGTATGTGTTCCATGTGCTACTTTCGAGCTCGCAGTCAACATTATACTCTTCCGCGGTAACCGCCTTCTTAAAGTGCGAGCGCCGTGTGTCGGGACTGCGCCTCGAGGGCGCGCATAACTCCGCGCATGCGCTAGAAGTGGCACCGTGACAGCATTTTATCTGGGTTCTTCTGTATATGTTCTGTATATGTTGTGATTTTATTTTTATTTTAATAATGTTGAAAATGTTTGTAAAAAATTCCAAGGTTTAAAAAAAGCCTTCAGTGCAATATTACTGCTTCATTAAGAATAATTTATGTAAGAATAATTTAGAACATTGCGGATTTTCTTGAAGTTTCAGAGTCTCTGAAGAATGAATGGAAAAGGTCTAGTAATCCTGCAAGTGGAATTACATCGTAAAACATTCATTCATTCATCTTCTATACCCGCTTATTCCCGAACTCGGGGTCACG
>JAOTQW010000036.1:13696815-13711318 GCA_026260075.1 Sisor rabdophorus | reverse complement strand
CGCTGTGGCGACCCCTAAATGGGAGCAGCCGAAAGGAGAAGAAGAAGAAGAAGACACACACACACACACACACACACTATATTGCCAAAAGTGTTCACTCACCCATCCAAGTAATCGAAATAGTGTTTCAATCACTTCCATGGACACAGGTGTTTAAAGTCAAGCTCTTAGGCATGCAGACTGTTTAACTGTGTGGGTTCAGTGGTCGCCAATTTTCTGTAGAGTCAATCGTTGCAGACATCCCAACATTATTTGGCCATCAGATTAGCACAAGAACAGTGCGCAGGGAGCTTCATGGAATGGGTTTTCATGGCCCAGCAGCTGCATCCAAACCATACATCACAGAGTGCAATGCAAAGAGTCGGATGCAGTGGTGTAAGGCACGCGATCATTGGACTCAGTGGAGACACGTTCACTGGAGTGACGAATCATGCTTCTCCATCTGGCAGTCTAATAAGCGAGTCTGGGTTTGGTGGTTGCCAGGAGTACGGTACTTGTCCGACTGTGTTGTGTAAAGTGGGGGGGGGGGGGGGGCTGGTGTGTTTTTCTTAGGAGCTGGGCCCATTGGCTCCAGTAAAAGGAACAAAATTACAACATGACTGTGCACCAGTGCACAAAGCAAGGTCCAAAAAGACATGAATGACATAAGAGTGTGGTGTGAATGAGTCCTGACCTCAACCCAATAGAACACCTTTGGAATGAATTAGACTGAAGCTTGAGAGCCAGGCCATCTCGACCTCACAAATGCGCTTCTGGAAGAATGGTTAAAAATTTCCATAAACAGTTCTTAACCTTCTGCACAGCCCTTCCAGTTGAAGCTGTTATAGCTGCAAAGGATGGGCCTATGTCTTATTAAACCCCATGGATTAGGAATGGGATGTCACTTAAGTTCATATGCGAGTCAAGGCAGTTGAGCGATATACGTGTATATAGTGTGTGTGTATCTATGGATAGATAGATGTCTGCCTGTCTGTCGGTAATCCTTATATCACATAAAATATATCATTTTTCACATCCAAGTTTGTGATCATCCTGGTGCTGGTATGGTGTCCACAACCTTTTGACACAGAGTGTAAACTGTGTATGTGTCTACAGCTGTGATTTGCAAAAAATAGTGGCAGATTTTTTAAAAAACTTTTTTAAAGTTTAATGCAGTCCTAAAGATCTAAATATAACAATAGAACCATAATTTATACTATTAAAACTTTAGTTAAAAAATGTTGTTCCATGAGATGTGAAATTATTGAGCATTTGGCAAACACCCCCATCCAAAGTGATTTTTATTGTATTTAAACAAATGAGCAATTTTGTTTTAAGAGCCTTAGTCAAGGGTGGGCAATTTTGTGCTGGGAATCAAACCCACAATATTCTGGTTAGCATTCCAACACTTTAACCACTAAGCTCCCACTGAGGGGCGTCTTTTATACAGCTGTGATAAGTTTGTTTAAACTTTAACTTCAAAAACTTTTTACATGCTTTTTTTCTGTTTTTTGGACGGTAAAATTTCTTGTGGCCCATGATAAAGTGGCTTTTTCTCCCCTTACTATTTAAATCCAAATTTAACCCTGGATCTTTGTTTACAGCCAGAAAGCTGAGTTTGGTGGGTCCTCTACCTGGTGCCAATGTGAAGGGTTACTCTGGATATTTCACAGTCAACAAAAGCTACAACAGTAACCTTTTCTTCTGGTTCTTTCCTGCACAGGTAAGACTGAAAAACAGTACACAGCACAGCATTCAGAAATGCTTTTTGTAATGCTTGATTTGTAGAAATGTTTCTCTCTTTATAGCAAAATAAAATATAACCATAATAGTGGTTAGGTACCATCTGACTTAAGTTCAGGGCCATTTAGACATTGTCCTTTTACATTTACAACATTTGGCAGACGCAGTGCATCTTACTATTATCTCTTTTTACAACTGAGCAATTGGGGTTAGGGGCCTTTCTGCTGGTGAAAATCGAAGCCCTTCATATATTGAGATTTGAAGACACACATCATGTGTCCCTCATTGGTTCAAAGGTCTTTTTACGTAACACTAAGCAAAGATAATTGCAGTTGCTTTACATGTCAGTCACATGATTTCTTTAAAGATAAAATCTGCCATGTGAACCAGACCTTCAGACCGACAGCAGTTCTGTGCAAAACTATACAGATTGTGGGTTAAATGAAAAAATGTATTGGAAGATCAGGGCATTTGCACACGAACAAAGCCACAGAATTTTTTTAAAGCAGTTTGCGATTAACTATCCAACTATCCACCATAACTTAAGGAAAAGTATGTTTTATTGTGGTTATACTGCACTCATTAAACAAGTCCATTGGCTAATCCAAACAGTCCAAGCCAGGTTCTGGTTGAGCAAAATGACTTGAACCTGGGACTTCCTTGTTGTGGGCCAAAAGTGCCACCATGCTGCCATTTCAATCCAAGTTACAGTATCTAGTTTGATATATCATAGGCTATGTGCACTTTTATTTTGCTCCAAATAAATAATACTATAAAAATGTTTTTTTCTATGTATAGATAAAGCCAGAGAGCGCTCCTGTGCTGCTTTGGCTGCAGGGAGGCCCTGGGGGCACGTCCATGTTCGGTCTTTTTGTGGAACACGGCCCTTACTTTGTTTATAAGAATCTCACATGTGAGTAAATGTTGTTTGTTCAGCATTCGTTGGTGCTGTTATGTTTTGTGCCCTATCCAAACTCGCCCATAATAATTTTTTTTTAATTGCTTTAATTCTCTGATTTAAGTGGGATACAGGGACTTTCCCTGGACCTCCAGATACTCAGTTCTGTACATTGACAACCCGGTAAGTGAAGGCTTGGTGGTAGTTTATTTTTCATTTAAGTCAGGGATCAACAGTCTCTGTCTTGGAGGGCCTGTAGAGTTTCACGACATTTAATTGCAAATGAACAAGCTAGGTTTTGCTAGGTGAACTTACAGGCAGTCTGTCAGGTAGAGGCAAGTCAGCCCAGGATTAAGTCTGGTGTCCCTTAATTATGTAATATACAGACATATTTTAGGAAATAAATTGCACACGACTTCTTTTGTAAATGCTTCTTTTTCAAATTTTTCAAAAATACAACTGAGCAATCAGGGCTTAAGAGCCTCACTCAGGGCACTAAGGTGGTGTCTTGGTAGTGGAAATTTGCGCCCGGTCTTTTTGGTAGGAGTTCAACACCTTAACCACTAAGCCACATCTTTCACCTATCTTGAGCAGTGTGGGGGAGGGGATTCTCCACACTGCTACTGTTTCACACTTTTTTTTTTAGGGGGGTTAACAAAAAGAAAGCACAGCATAGACTTTTAAAACATGTCACTTCATTTTTAGATATTAGTCCTATTATTATTATTTTTTTAATGGCCGGTTCATCCAGTCTGTGATTGCTCCATGTTTGCTGTGAATATTAGTCAGGTGACTTCTTTACCGAAAAAACTGCCTTAAAAGCCATACATTTAGTCTGGATGGCTCTGTTTGCATTGTTAAAAAAAAAGTACATCCAGCTTGACCAAACGTTGCACAGTTGATGGGTTTTTTTTTTGTTTTGTTTTTTGTTTTTTTTCATAGGTTATTACTGTTAGTGTCTGTGTGACCCTTTTTGATACCTGCTGCTCTTTTAGGTGGGTACCGGATGGAGTTTCACTGCTGATGATAAAGGCTTTGCAAAAAACCAGGATGATGTTGGCAGAGATCTTTACAGGTGTGCTGGCTGGAGGTTTTTCTCTGTATTATAAAGTTTTTTATATTCTGTTCAGGCTCTCATTATTTTTTTCAAATGTCTGCTGCATTTTTGCTGCATTGCAGTGCATTGGTTCAGTTCTTCCAGCTCTTTAGCGAGTTTCAGTCCAATGAGTTCTATGCCACAGGAGAGGTGAGTGGGGGAAACCATTTTTAGTTCAAAACCAGTGCATTTACACTTTGCCCCATCTTTTGCCACAAGTTAACCATGCTTATAATCTTTTTCACATTTTTCCATTTGCTTTGCAGTCCTACGCTGGAAAGTATGTTCCAGCAATCGGCTACTACATCCACAAGAATAATCCCTCTGCTAAAGTAAAGATTAACTTTAAGGGGGTGGCTATTGGAGATGGTCTTTGTGATCCTGAAGTGGTGAGTAGCCAGAGAATTCAGATTTCAAAACAGATGCTTTATTGGCCGGTGTGTCTGAGTGCCTTTGTGTGTGCATACTCATGTGCTTGTATGTGTATGCACGTTAGTGTCTGTGTATGAGAGGTAGTAAATAAGTCTAGAGTAAGTATGGGGGAGGGGGGGTTCTGCCAATCAGATTTTATTCTATTATTAATGTTGCTATGTATATAGTGATTTTTATGGCACAAATCTATGTAATAAACATGAAAGGTGTGTTTGAAGGTGTGATTTCATACCCGGCACTAGATACTGATGTGTGGGTGTTTCTCTGTCAGATGCTGGGAGGCTATGCAGACTTCCTGTATCAGACCGGCATGGTCGATGAGCTGCAGAGGCAGTATGTAAAGCAGAAGACTGATGCTGGGGTTGAACTCATTCAGCAGGAGAAATGGGTAGAAGCCTTCGAGGTTTGCTGACTACCACATCTCCACTTTGTTTCCCCCAAAAAACAGGTTTTGTGCTGTAAATTTAAATGTGCTTCTCGTGCATAATAAAGTGCTTCGTCTTTCAGGTTTTTGATAGCTTACTGAACGGAGACGTGGTTCCTTATCCGTCATTTTTCCAGAATGCTACTGGATGCACCAACTACTTTAATTATCTGCAGTGTCAGGTACAGAGACATTTTAACCTTACTCAACTTTGTGTTTAGCAAGATTAACCAGATTCCTTGCCATGCCACAGTTTCAAAAAGTATTTTAGTTTCTAGACCTGGGGACCCCTTTTGTTCTGGGGGGAAAAGGGTATACGTGTTGTGGTTATTGTGTTGTGAAATTTTATGATGATAACGGTGCTGATTTGAAAATCACAATTTCTGTACTGTATTTAATTAATTCATTAATCTTTCAGACCTATTATTCCCTTTAAAACAGAGTACTCAGAGTAAACTCGAGCAAGCACAGGCAGAACATGCAAACTCTGCACATAAAGACCCCTTGCCTGGGAATCGAACCCGGGATCTGCTTGCAGTGAGGTGACTGTGCTAACCACTAAGCCACCATGCTGCCTATACAATATTTAATTCCGTTAATTAAACGAACAATGTGTGCAATTAAAATAGCAAAATGCCCAAAATTATATTTTTAGGAAGTATGTTGCTACTTGGGTGGGGTGGTGGCTTATTGGTTAGCACGGTTGCCTCAAACAAGAAGGTCCTGGGTTCAAATTCCAGACACGGGGTCTTCCTAAGTTGTTTAAACACAATCTATAATTATCTCTCTGGTGGTGCTGTGTTTTTGGAACAGGAGCCTGAAGATCAGGAGTATTTCAACAGGTTTGTTACTCTGCCTTCAGTGAGAAACTCCATCCATGTAGGAAACCTAACCTTTAATGACGGCTCGCAGGTGGAGAAACATCTTCTCCAGGATGTTATGAAGTCCATCAAACCTTGGTTAGGTGCCCTCATGGACAACTACAGGGTAAAAACTATAGTGTGTGCACAATGGGCAACCAAATTGTGCTCTCTGATGCAAAAGACAAGGATTGTAACAATCTAGGGACCCTTTTTTTAACGTCTATCATTACGGTCTCCAATGTGTGTTAATGCATTTATATGGTTTGTATGTGTGTGTAGGTGCTGATGTACAGTGGGCAGCTGGATGTGATCGTTGCAGCTCCACTGACTGAGCGCTTCCTCCTCACAGTGAACTGGACCAGAGCAGGCGCATATAAACAAGCTGAGCGTTTCCACTGGAAGGTGCAGCCTAGTGACACAGAGATAGCTGGGTACATCCGGCAAGTAGACGAGTTCTACCAGGTGAGCACGTGGCTGGGATGACCAAATTCACAGAGCAGCTTTAGGAAAATCCAGATGTTACTTTTAAGCCAAAGCGGGAACAACGGGAGACTTTTGTCTCTTGTGCAATACTTGATAGCGAAATAATACAAATATACAGATGTGGAGCACATGCAAACGGTACTGTGTTGTTTTATTGTGAGTATGGCAAAACTAAGAGCACAGGTTAAGATGGGATCAGGGTAGTGATTGTGATTACATGTACAATAATTCAGAGTATTTTAGGTCGAATTATTATCTGGGTATGGTTTTGTTGGGAAATGTACATATTGAAGGTGACGGTCCTGAAACTGTAGCCCCCCTCTCCATATTTGGACCCCTTCGCCAAAATAGCAATGCCAAAGATAAAAAATTTGCATTTTTACATGTGTAAGTTTTATTCATATTATGACTATTTTGATAGAAAATTCTTTAAACTAATGTTGAGTTAATGGGGAAGCTAATTACGTTAACATTTACAGCATTTCTGTGCAATTTTGAGGAATAGTGAATGAAAAGCCTTGTTTTGTCTTTGTGTTCCAACAACAGTTTAACTGTATACCCACAGGACTACCACCTCAGTTTATTATTAATTCTTCATTTTTTGTTTGATTTGGTACATCCAACATAACATTAGCGACAAAACAATATGGTTAAACTGTGAAAAAATGTTAACGTTCATTCATTCATCTTCTGTACCCGCTTATTCCCTAACTTGGGGTCATTGGGGTCTGCTGGAGCCTATCCCAGCGCACATAGGGCAGGAGACTGGTACAGACTAGAAGGTTTACCACATATCGACAAACAACCACTCGACACTTATAACCTATGGGCAAATTAAATTTAAACTCCTAATAAAAAAAACTCCACAATCACTCTAGGAGTCACTCCATGCATGTCTTGTTGTAAAAGTGATGTGGCCTTCAGAAAAAGTGAATTTGGGGCATGTGAGATCATCCCAAATTTAAGTTAAACGATCCAACTTTACTTCAGTTCACCCAAGCCTCTGATACTTTTAGTCAAACAAAACTATTTGTGTTAAGTTGATTTTTAACTTTGCATATAATATCTTTATTTTTTTGTCATTTAAGCATACTAAATGTTTAAGACTCTAAAATGCACTTCTTCTTTTTTTCTGTATTAAAGGTGATCATCAGGGGCGGGGGACACATTTTGCCTTATGACCAACCAGCAAGATCCTTTGACATGATTGACAGATTCCTGTCCACAAAAGGATTTGTCTGATGCCCTCTGTATGATGTTAATGTTTTAATTAAGTGCTTTGGGTTTATTTCACTTCGTCATAAATGATTCATGAACGATTACATGTTTATTTACACAACAATCCAGGAATGTTGTAAATGAATATTTCCAGAGAATGTACAGATTCCCCCCCACACACTTTTTTTTTCATTAAAATAAGTTTTTAAACTAATCCATATGTCAGTATGCTAGTATTGCTATTCATTTGTTGTCTTGGAAGTTTTAGGAACGGTCTGTGGTACATTTCTGAAACTGTCCCCTGCTATATAAAAATAAGAGTTTGGCCCATATGTTCCTTTTATATTCAACACTTTTAATTAAACTTCAAAAATTCATATACAAGGTGATTTCACCTTGGAATAGAAAAATAACTGATCTCTGTTATATGTCCACAGGTGGATATTGTTAAAAGGGAGGGGGAGATTTAGGATTTTAATTTGCATGTTTAATTTGTTCCACCTCTGAAACTTTCCTGTCAGATTCCAGTGAAATCCAAATAAGAGTTTAAAGTAGAATTTGAAGTATTTAAATACTGCATTGAAAAGCAGGACACATTCTTAATTTAAAGTTATATTTATAATCTATTTAGTTATTAATAATAAAGTAAAAATTCAGTCATTTCCTTGTTTAAAAAATTGTGCTGCCATCTAGTGGTGCATATCTGTCCAAAGATTCCTAGAAATGTAGCTGAATGTAGTTTAAAGTGCTTTTATTTTTTTAACCTGTTTATTCCCTCTCATGAAGTGAAAGGCAAGGGTAGGCCCTAAACAGGTTGCCAGTCCATCAGAGGGCCACACATAGACAACTCACACTGATGCTCACTCACACAATTTAGAGTCACCAATCAACCTAATGTACATGTTTTTGGACTGTGGGAGGAAACCGGAGTACCGGAGTAGTAAACCCACACAAGCATGGCAAAACATGCAAACTTCACACAGAAAGACCCCTTGGAAGGCACCCAAAAATGTAACTTAATTTAGTTTGACAGCTTAATGCAAATAACTTCAATATTATCAGCCAAACATGATCCAGTTTTGCTCAATAATTATCTTGGATCTTCAGTATTAATTCCACGGTATTCATGTAAGATTGCGACAAACAAAATGTGCCATTTGTGGTTGTTTATCCCTTGCTGCTCTTAAAACTGAATGCAGTGTGCTTGTATAAAAACTCTTTTTTTTTTTACTGTATTTAAAGTCAAAAAGTCTAAAACGAAGACCTTTACAGAAATAGTTACATAGTCACATACCAGTTACAGTTGTTCACCAGTTTAAAGATATTATATTTTAATTCTATATTATATAAGTTCAAATGCATCCAAATTTCATTGTGTGTAACTGTTGGTGGTGTTATCAAGGCTTTCTTTCTTAATTTCTTCCTTAATTCTTAAACTGTATATGAACTGTTCAGCATGTTAGGGCATGTTGCATGTACTGATGTGTTTATGGCGGGTCTTCTAATAGAATTGACTCTTAGCACCAAAGTAGAGACAGAAAAAAAAAAGTAAAGATGCAAGCCAAATCCCTTTTTTTTACCTAGTTCTAACAGTGTTTTAAACTCCATGTCCAGTTGAAACATGGAACATTTAAAACTTTTTTTTTTTTTGCATGTTCAGGTCTGCATGCCGCCTTTTTTAACTTAGACTCTGAGTAAAATATGTTACATTGTGCCTAAATGCGGACACAAGACAGTCAGAGAATAGGACTAGGATTTAAAGTGAAGCAAAGGCAGTTAATAAAGCTTTGTACAGTATGTGTCATACACCATGTTTTAAATGATACATATAATACATAGATACATGTAGTAACTCGCCTATGCACTAGGGGGAACTCCAGCTTTATACACCGGTGAGACTGAAGCTTTAAGAATTAGGCCAGGCGTAAACTGAGACAAACAAAAACAAATACCAAAAAGTCCAAGAGGGTTGAAAGAGCTGGAAAAATATGTACAATGTTATTGTTCTATAGCATCAGTGGTTCAATGAACTGGATTCTTTACAAAACCCCAAAACAACAGGGAGCCTTAAAACCAGAATCTATTAAAAAGCCAAAGAATAATAAAAAACACACCTGTGTACAAACCCAAACCAAAAAACCCAGACAGACATTTTCAACAGACATCATTTGAGATCAGCTGATGAAGGTATAAACCAAGACAAAATCACAGAAGGAGGTGAAAGTCAGAAAAGATGGAAGGAGGTGAGAACAAAATGTAAATCACAGGATTCACATTCAGCTCACAGGATAAAAAAACTAACTTTTACACAAGATAAGATGTTGTGTTTCTTCTTTTATGTTAATAAAAATTGAATGACAAAGACTACCACAGACTCTACTCACCACTGTAACTGTCTGTTCTTTATCTCAGGATATAAGTTTCCTTCATATGGACATAGATATCATGTCTGTTTTTTAGATCCGTTACGGATTCCAGAAAGTCTTGTATATTCAGCTGTCGCCCTGCCCTTTCTTTTGTCCAATTTAATCATTAATATGTTCCAATATTGCATATTAGAATTTCTAGAATTTAGCTTTTTCTCTCTGTGCTTGCATGGGTTTACTTCGGGTACTCTGGTTTTCTCCCACAGTCCTAACAGTACCACAGTACATTAGGTTGATTAGTGTCTCAAAAGAAATTGCCTATAGGAGTTAATGTGATTGCATGTGGTTGTTCGTCACTGCGAAGAACTGGCAACCTGTCCAGGGTGTTCCCCCTCTCCTTTCACCCTTTGTGCCCTGGGATAGGCTTCAGCAGACCTCTGTGATCCCGAGTTTGGGAATAAGCGGGTATAGAAGATGAATGAATAAATTCATGAATTTATTCATTCCTAGAAGTTGAATGAATTTTTTGTTATATTTTAAAACTGTCTCAATTAACCTGTCTCAAATTGTTAACACATCAGGACCCAAAACAGAATTTTATGTTATTTTGTTAATGTTATTTTATCAGTTATTTTATCAATATTATTTTGTTATTTTATCAGTGTTTTTTATCAGTTATTTTTATGTTATTTTATCAATGTTATTTTATCAGTTATTTGATTAATGTTATTTTACCAATGTTATTTTATTAATGTTTTTTTTATCAATGTTATTTTATCAATGTTATTTTATCAATGGCGCGGTGGCCATTGCAATTTGGTAAAATTATCTTTGTTCATGATAAATTCATTTGATAAATTCCAAATGTCATCATTTATTAATTTATTTATATTGTAGTCCGCTTATTCCTAATTCACAGAGCACAGAGGTTTGCTGGAGCCTATCCCAGCTCTTTAAGGGCAAATGGCAGGAAGGGTACACCCTGACAGGTCACCAGTCCATCCCAGGGCCACACACACTCACACTTACTACCATGGGCAATTTAGACTGTGGGAGGAAACCGGATTACAATATAGTGCAAATGTAATCATAATTTATCTTCTATACCTGTTTATTCCCTAATTCGGGGTCACGGCGCTCTGCAGGAGCCTATCCTAGCTCACAGAGAGGCAGGGGTACACACCCTGAACAGGTTGCCAGTCCATCGCAGAGCCACATACAGACAACCACACACACACACTTAAATTTACGCCTATGGGCAATTTAGAATTACCAATCAACCTAGTTAATGTTTTTGGACTGTGGGAAGAAACCTGAGTACTCAGGGGGGGGGGCCGTGAGAACATGCAAACTCTGCACAGAATTGAACCCAGGACCTTCTCCCTGGAAGACAGCCGTGCTAACCAATACACCTGCCCTTTGTCTATTATAGGTTTTTATTATAAGATATTCAATTTTATAGCTTATAGAAAATAAGTTTAGCAATAAAATAACTTACCTACAAAATACAAAAGTATTTTTTTAGTTTTTTAATCCTGCAATGCAGATTAGGAAAATGTCTGAAAATGTGAACAATTACATGAAAAGAATCATGTAGCTGAGCTGCTTTTCTTTAAATAGGGTTGCATGCCACACAATAGAGAAGAAATACATTTTCTCAGCCAAGAAACAAAATCTAGGGAAAATATTTGCATCAGGACAACAGTACCGAGTGTACGCCCCAAAACACTCAATTTTGCATATGTGACCTGGTCAAAATTCTGACTTTATTAATGGAGGATTAAAACGTTTAAAAACAATATTCACCAAGGACGATAAAGTTTAAAATCTTTTCAGGACATTTGCAGTTTGTAGTAATATGTTGGTGAGGTGACAGCAGAGTGCTTAAGAGGTTTTTAAATTTCCAACAGAAAGATTGTAAATTTGATTCCCAGCACCACCAAGCTCCTGCTGCTTGTACCTTTTATCTGGTTACAGTGTGTTGTAAATAAAGCCAAGGTCGTGGGTTGTTGTTTAGATGACAAGGAAGAGTTTGAGCCTCACTGCCACCAGTCTGATGGGATATGCAGAAAAACAAATTTCACTGTGATGTAAAGTATATTCATTCTTTATTCAGCTTCTATACTACTATACTACTAACTCTGTGTCACGGGGGTCTGCTGGAACCTATTTCAGCGCACATAGGGTGAAGGGCAGGGGCACACTCGGGACAGGTCACCAGTCCATCACAGAACCACACATAGACAAACAACCACACTCACTCCTATGGGAAATTTAGAATTAGAAAACTCCGCACTCGAAATCAAACCCAGGATCTTTTTGTTGCGAGGTGTAGCAAGGCCACATATAGATGAACAACCCCACAAGTTAACCTATGCAAGCGCTGCACAGAACAACCCTCTGCCGATGGAAAGAAACCCAGGACCTTTAGGCGACAGTGCTAACCACTACAACACCACCGCCCAGAATTAAATTTGACTCGCTTTATTTTTGAACAAGTGCTTTATTTTCATACTGTAATATAGCTGCTGTGATCTCACATCTGTACATATGCATAGACAAACAAATAAACAAACACATATAAAATGTACAAAGTTATGCAGGCATGGTTGAATCCAGGTGGTAGAATAAACGAGGGAAAAAATGAACAAACATTTGAAGTGCTATGCAAACATTATTTACAACATGTACCAAACATCGAACTCCTTTCGAGAGGAAAGGTGGTTGCATTACATGAGCAAGATTAATAAGAATCTATACAATATTTATAGCTTTATGCTTTAAAATGATACATTTATACTTTTTTAAAGTCCACCATATTACAAAAAAAAAAAAAAACACCGGCGGACTCTCACCCTTCCCTATTTTTTTTTAGAAAGCCTAAACAAAAGGCAAACCCATTTTTTTACTGTAAAAAGGAACCGTGTAAAAATCGAGTTAAACATAGAATTTTTTTCTTTTATAAATCATTCCAGTTAAAGGTTTTTTTCCACCTTTGTGGTGGGCAGGGGTGATAGGTGACAATAACCTGATCTGCTGCATTTGAAATAAGAAGGTCTAATGAGATAAAATACTGCAGGACAACTGACGGTTGTGTAACCTCAATACCTCAGCATAGCCCAAGGCTGTTTCCAAGGATGATAAGTGTAACCAACCACAGCCAAACTCATCCACAGAGACTGATTCAATGCATTAGTGTTTTTGCTGGTTACGGCTGTAATATACAAACTTTAACTTTTAATTCTGGAATAAGACAGCTACAGCGGCCAACTTTCTCGCTAGCTCACCACATCGCTATGCAGGAAGAGTGGTGTGCAGTGTCGAAATGCCCACTGAGTGCAGTATCGAAATGCCCACTGAGATGACAAACATGCACTGCCATCAGGTTCGTGTTTAGCTGTAAAAAAATATATAATAATAATAATAAAAAAGACAAAGTCTTTGTAAAATACCTCATGTATCAAGTGCTAGCTTTAGTTACACCGTTTCTTGAAACAAAAACCTCCTGCAACTGAATGCAAACCGAGCAAATGAGGTCTTCAATTCAGTATAAAACATTATTTTTCTATTTCACATTTCTACCCCAGCCACCTTCACAGTGTGAAAAAACTACAAATTTTACCTCCAAAATTTTATAGATAAAGACATCTAAAAGCGATATCCGAAATTGTTTAAAGCTATAAGAGCGTCTCGACACAAAGTCTGAAAGTGAAGAAATTCATATCCTTGGATTCCGGCAGGATGACCCAACAGGGACTCCTGTGTTGTTGTTTTTTCTTATTTCTTTTCTTTTTTTATGGAAGATAAATAAGGCTGCAATGCCTCTGACCGCATGGGATGACAGGGGCTGCATCTCGCTGGTGTGGGAACAGAAGAATCACTGAGTCTTTAATATGGCTATTTCAAACTCTGCTGTACTCACAGAGGTCAAAGTGCATAGACAGCTACATGGATCCTCGTCTAAATATCGAGGTTTGCACACTCCTGCTCCAGACACAGTGCTACATGGGAAGGTGAAGGAAAACAAACTTTTCCCTCTTAAGAAATAGCCAAAAAATCTTTGGCAAGCTGTGGAATACTTGAGAGTTCAGCTGCTGAAAGAAGGCCCTTATCTCCAGTTATATCGCCCATCCTATAGTAACAGTTTGACTGGGCTTGACCGTAGGTGCCTGTGAAAACATTGAAGAAAGTCAAGGTGCTCTCATCACAGGCTTCCGAGGTCTAGAGGGAAACCCAAGTGTCCACCAAAATAAATTCTCAAGAACAGTATTATGCAAAAGAACAATTAGTCTAAAACTTTTTACAAAAGAGCATAAAACCTTCAACACATACACAAAAGCATGGTTAATATTAATAACAACTGATATTTTTGCATGTAAGTAAGTCCCAAAATAGTTCAGGCACATTGTTGGAAAGCATAGTTTTGATAGGAATCTGTTTAGAAAAGGAATACGCTACATTCTCTTTGAGGCAGACAAAACAAAAGCACTACGTAAGAGGCCACCGGTAGAAACCAAATCAATACAACCTCATTAGAGCATCAAGGCCTACTCAGCCACTCAGTGGGCGGCTGTGTGTCGGGTTTATGCAGTCCTGAGGTAAACAGGTCCAAAGGTCCAAAACAAAAAAGGTTTTCAATGGAATGTCCTCAATCATCAATATAAATGATCTTCTTTTGACCTCCAACACACTGCTACGTATCTGCTATAGAAAATTCTGTAGAAAAACTCTAGTGAGCCTTTGCTTGGTCCTTTGCTTGGAGCTGCTCCAAAACCTTTTTTTACCCACTCAATTAGGTGTCTAATTCTGTGAGACTGAATGATCGTATTACCACATAATCATAAAAAAGGAGCAACCAAGAGACAAAATCTTCTGGCCAGATTAAAAAAATGCTAGGTTCCAACTAGGGCTGCACAATATATCAAAATTTTGCTAATATGCGAATTAGTTAGTTACATGTTAGTGTCGATATGTGTTCGTGACGCAAGACCATCAACAACC
>JAOTQW010000036.1:13683316-13694430 GCA_026260075.1 Sisor rabdophorus | reverse complement strand
CCCTGCCTTTCGCCCTATGTGCGCTGGGATAGGCTTCAGCAGACCCCTGTGACCCAAAGTTTGGGTATAAATGGGTATAGAGGATGAATGAATTAATTAATTTGATATACTACTGCAGTTTAAACCTGTTTATTGATGCCCAGTGTCATATGGTCTAACAGATGTCACAACGTTAAAAGAGTAATTAAGCAAACACAAGTGTTAAAAGAGTAATTCAGCAAACTCACTGAGGTAACCCTGTGACTCCTTCTGCATGGCGGTGATTGGACAGTCTTTGTGTGTCAGTAGGAGCTGCTTGAGCTGAGTCACCTCATTCTTCAGCATGCTCACCTCATTCTGCCAACAGCAAACAGTATGTAAAGCCATTAGGATCAGGTTTGGAACAACATAAAGCAATAATCTGAGATGATATATTCATAAACTATCAGATATCGCATCATGTCATGTAATCCATGTGGGCAAAGGACACCGAAATATTACATTCATGTTTTTTTTAAACCTATTTCAAGTCTACTTTAAATTTAGTCCGATTCTTACACCTAAAACATCCTCCACAATCTCCACAGCATTGCTGAGAAGTATCTCTTATTTAGCCATGGTCTGTGTTCCAGTTTATCACACAACTGTTCTGTATGGTTGAGGTCAGGGCTCTGTGTAACAACACAACAATCAGCTACAAAATACAAAGAGATACTAGATAACTGACTGCAGTGTGTCCTTGAACTTATTTTAGCCATCTACCTCATATATCTTTCCGTGCCCATTATTGGGTTGGTTGATCATTAAGTGGCATTCAAGTAAAAAAAATATATAATTATGTCACATAACAAATTTTTATAACTTGAAAAGTAGTACCGCAGTATTTATGGTGTTGGACCAGAGGATTGTGTTAGGTTCAATTCCCAGCACCACCAAGCTGCCACTATTCTTGGCCACTAAGCAAAGGCCTTCACTAGTTTGATAAAAAAATCTGATAAATTTAGGTCACTTCGGTTCAAAGCGTTTGCGAGGTGCCAGGAAATATATAAAAGAAAAAGGTTTCATGAAATGTAATATATGCTTAACCACATCACAACCTAATGATCATCGAAGTATTCAAAAAATGTACACAAGTACATGTGGTATACAAACATTACAGCAGATGGTCGCTTATCTGCGCTTATCTGCAGTTACGAATCCCATTACAAACGGGCATATGGCTGTGGATAGCCTTATTAAATAAAGAATCTGAAGCTCCTGCCTGTTTAATGTGGAACTTGGAACACTTAAAACAAGCCTGGGCAATGTGCATATTTTGAGAATGCCAGTGTGATGAAAGAGAACAAACTACTTAAACATGTCTTTTATTCTCTGTTGGCTAATAAGGCTTAGAATCGAGGTGTGAGAATGAGGTGAGCTCCAGTGTAATATCTAGAAACTTTAACAGAAAATGTAGTACTTATTTACTTTTTATAGACAAGTATTGAAACACTTAACCATCCCTATCCAAGTGATTTTAAACAACCTATATTCCAGATTTGGTCTCATGCTTAGTCCTATAATAACCTTTACACATCTGGAAATGCTCTCCATTAGATTTCGAAGCAGAGCTTTGGGGATTTCTCAGTTTAGTATCAGTGATTCTTAGACATGTCACTACAAACAAACACAAAATGTCTTTATGGAGCTCAGAGGCTTGGCCCAGATAAGGATGGGTTTCCACTGGTTCCTCTTAATTGCCACGGTTACCACAAGCTTACACCTCTTAATGATAGTGAAAGAATAATGTAATGCTAAAACATACAAAAACATTAAAGACCACTGTTTGCTCTGACTTCATAGCAGCTGTTTGGCGACAGACACACTTATACCGTGATGGAACAGTGTCCACAAATGGCTATAAATCATAGTCATTTTGGATGTTTTTTTTGTACTGCTCTAGAAATCAGTGGGAGCAAATGAAATTTTTTTAGAATGTGACTTTGTGCCATTTCCTCCTATCTGCTCCATCACTACATTAGTTTTAGCTGTCATTCCAGCCAAGTTTATAGGACACTGTAGCTGACCAAGCATGTTGTGAAATACAAGGACATGGGAATTTAATGTCTAAACAAATTTATTTAGACTAAGGTTGCATGTAGTAGAACTGGGACAAAGCCCATACCTGCAGTTGCATGTTAGTCTGTGTTAGCTCCTCAGCTTTCTTTTCCAAAGACATCACCCAAACTTTCCTCTTCTGCCTGCAGCGTGTAGCGGCTGCCCGGTTCCGCTCCAAAAACTTGCGTCGGCGCTCATCAGGGTCCTCATCCACCACACGTCTGCGTCGACCCCCACTGGGAGGTCCAGACTGCATCGTCTGCGTGGGCTGCATTTGCTGCGCTGCTGGGGATAACTGATAAAAGAAGAAAAAATAATGTTAGTCATCTATTATCAGTCCTGGATGTCAATTCACTCCTAGACTCCTGGGCAAACAGCCAATCACCTGTCTAAAATCTCACCAGCAGTTTGGGAGGTTCCTTTAAAACAACATATGTTCTGTGACGCTTGGCGTTATGGCCACATAAGAAGAGCATGTAGTATACAGCTATGCCCACCCTTATAAAGTGGTCATACAGTCTGTTTTTTTTTACCGGCCAGGTCCATTTAGACTAACACTTTTAGATGTCCAGCGAAACAGGTCTGCTAGCAGCTAAATATGCCCACAAAACAGCTCTTTGACATAGACTTGGCAGTGGCTGGTACTTGCAGCCGTCAGATCACTGCAGGTTGCATTAGGGTGTTGGAAAATGCAGCAGCTTTGATGAATGGTGTGGATACAGGACGTCTTGTTTGGCTTAATAATATGCTAGAAGCGGAATTTCCGCAACACAAAAAGAAAAATTGAGCTGGAAAATTCCATGAATGTTGTGCAATGAAGTTACAAACCTGAAATTCTTTCATTTCTCATCCAATTCTGTTTACTTTTATAAATTTCTTGTAACGTACCACTGATCCCACAATAAAATATTATGACATATTCTCTTTTTTTTCAGAGCAGAACATTTTGTTTTCTCCTGGCTGTGGTACAACATACTGTAAATCAGCAATTTTAGATTCAGTGCTGAGAAAAACTTAACACTTCAGTGTTAATCAATCTTCATCAGTTAATTTTCTAATCATTTGAATATATTTTTCTTAGTCATTTATATTATTGCACTAAAACAAAATAGGACATAACTGTAAATATTGCAGCAACCAAGAAAAAACATTATCTTTGCAAATATAGCCTGGGCTTTTCTAAAGTAAAAAAAATAAAAAAAGTTTATTCAAAAAAGGTTCTTTTAGACAACCTTTAGTTACAAGAATGAAATAATTACATTTGGGTTTGGTGTTGGTCTGTGTATCTGCCTAAACAGTACGTTGTCTTCGTCTAATAGTGTTTCTGATAGCAGTTCTAAACTGGCAGGAAATTTAGTAATCTTGTGCCTGTCTCCAAAAACAGCAAAACAAAAAAGTATTGCCTAGTTCAGTTAGGGGTTTTTTTCCCACAAGGCATGTTGGAATAAATTTCAATGGGCAGACTAACATTATATGTATGCAAATTGATGATATCTGATGGCCCTGCGATGGACTGTTGATCTGTCCAGGGTGTCCCCCTGTGGGAGGAAACTGGAGTACCCGGAGAAATCTAATGACCACCCACACCCCCCCACCACCAGCACTGTTTTTTGTGCCCCAGCACATATGTGATATTTGAAGAAGCTTTTATACAGTTCAGTCTCTAGAATGCTTACTATTACTTTATATAGTCGGATTCAATCTTCAGAGAGATTAAAAAACATAATAAAATGTTTTTTCATTAATCATTCCCATCGTTTACCTTAGTAGGAAGGTTGACACTAAATAAACAAAATAATTAAAAACATAAAGTTATACAAATGTAGGGCAAATGTAATTGAATAAATAATAAATGTAATAAAATGTTTGATTGATCAATGCAACTTACAACAATATATTTTTAAAATAATGCATTAAATGTATCTTTAAGGAGAATTTTTGAGGGAGAACTCTTCACAGTGAATGGTTTGATTTGCTTGTGTGACCAAATCATTAGCAAAAAAAATCAGTGCAATTGTGGTCAAAAATTTTAATTTAAATGCAAAAACAATTTAAGCTAAATTAAGCCGAACATCAGGTTAGTTTGTTCACTACTGAGAAAATTCTGAATAAAATGGATACAATGGGATTCGTCTATAATACAAAATTCACTATAATCGGGGTTCCAATGGGCCTAAAGTTACATATACTGAATTGATTTCCAAAACAGACTGAACATTTCCAGGAATATATGTAATGTCTTTGGCAAATTTCCATTCAGCCAGCTGTCATAATTGGAAATTAACTGGGGTCACCCATTCGGCTGTATGTAAAGCCTGAGATTTTTTGCCCTTGATAAATTAGAAAAATCTCAGCATTCAGCAAAGTGCTTAGAAAAGAATTGTAGACTTTGACAAGTCTGGGTTTTCTTTAGGAGCAATTAATAAACAACAGATGGAGCATGAAAAAATGAAAATACTAGCATAATACATTAGCAGAATAGACAAAGTTTGATCCAGCTGTAAAGGATTGTTATGTTTTGAGGGTGTTTTGTTGCAAAGGTGTCTGGTGGAAATTAAAAAATAAAAAAAATGGCATCCTGAGGAAGCAGAATTATTAACTCAGGCAACACATCAAATCATCAGGCAGTAAAAATTTGATAAAAAATTCCTCTTTAAGTCAAGCATGTAAAAACATAATGTCACTAAATACTAATGAGGCATATATAAACAGTGGACTTACCAAGACATTTAATAAAGTAATCAGAATGATAAATTAATCAACTTTTATTGTTATTATTGTGGGTATTTTTTGCTTTGGATATTAAATATTATCTGAAGTCTACTTTAAATGAAATGTCCTGCTTTTTTAATCACCATTTATTTAATTTCATTTTTTTTGCTGAATAACAACAAATAATTAGGCTACCCCAATAACTATGAGGGTAAGCTAAATCTAAATTTTTAAATAATTTCCTGGCCTAAATAATTTCTGGGAGCCGTTTAATTATAAAACACTATCTAATGCTAGTGACATTGAAAAAGGTCTTGTTAAAGTACCTGTGGAGCAGCAGAGTGCATTGGTGCATGAGGAGACGTCTGGTGCCCATGTGCAGGATGTAGGTGGCCGGGGTGAGAATTATGGTGGCCGTGGCTCTGCGGGTGGTGGTGGCCTGTCTGAGTGTGACTATGATGGTGAGTGTGATGTGGGTAACCATGCGGCGGAGCTTGCATGTGCTGGTGAGGGTGAGAATGCAGATGGTGATGGCCGCTCTGCTCCTGCCGTGACGACATCATCTCCATCATGTGACCCATTGTATTCATGTTGCCATTAGAGATAGGTCCTGGATGATGAGCCAGAGCAGCTTTGAGTCTCTTTAGGGAAAAGAGAGAGAGAGAGAGAGAGAGAGAGAGAGAGAGAAAATTTAAACAGTTGTGTTGCAAACCAGGAAATAAATGTGTAGTGCTCACTGGCTCACTGTTCTGTTTATAGGGAAACAATAGACAGATTGCACTAATGAAAAGTCTCATCAGTTTGGAACACTAAAAAGCTGCGCCTAAAGTCTAACACGTGAGCATGTAAGCCTTTTTTAATGAACCACACCAAAACAACTTGATTTGTAACAGGCGAGTTACGGACCTTGTCTGTCCTTTTACATGTGCATAAAACTCACAAGCAAATATGGATCTTCATCTGATAACTTTACATATATATTTCTCTTATTTGTTACAGCTCTGCCGTGTGGGTTATACTTTACACAACTTTCCTTTCAGTCTTTTTTTCTGCTTTAGCAGTGGTGGGAGACTTAAATGCTTTGCGTAGACCTACTCGGAAAACATTTAGGCCTTGAAAACCCTGTCAAAGTGTCTGTGTTTAGTGTGTGTTTACCTGCCTGCGCTCTCTCTCCCTGAGCTGTTTTTCTGGGCAGCTCTTTAACCACCCGGACTATTAACAAACCCACAAACCTAGTCATAAGCTGCCAAAATGTGACCGCTAGTGTGATCTGCCTGACAGCAAGCAAAGGCAAGCTTTAAAAAATGCATTTATGTCTGGACGCATTCGTTTAGCCTTTTAGACTCGCTCTGGAAAGTAAGTGTATTTTTAGAGCCTGTTGAGTCTACAGCAGGTACAGTACAGCATTTCCACACAGGTGGACTTCTCTGAAAAGGAAACAGACTTCATGCAGCAATAAGAAAAACCCAAAGCAATCTAGAAATCAAGAAGAAATATCAAAAAAACATACATTTTTTAGATTTGCATAAGAATGTAGCATAAACCGATAATAAAGCATAATAATACTAGCGTACAGACTTGCTGCCATTCCAGATGCTGTCAGTCAAAGTCACTGGCTGGAGCGTTCAATCCATATTCACAAACAACTATAGCCAGCTGGCCAACATTAACACACAGCATCATTCATCCAATCTCCCCTTCTCCCTTTTTTTTTGATTTCCACCCCCCTCACTCTCCTACCTTAACCTCCTTTACTCCCACTGTCACTCCACACTGCTACTACTACCACTACAGATTGGACAAATTTTCTCAGATGACACCCAATGCACCATAGCACAGCTTTTCCTGGCATTGAGGGTAAGATTTTTAAACAAATTATAGTTGCTATTTACCAAAATAAACCGAAATCAATTCGATTATTTTTACTGAAGTTAAATGCCCCTGGGTCAGCCAAAGAGAGCCACCCATTCCTTTTGAGCAACTGCCATTCCTATGCATTTCATTATGACTAGCCACATCACTGGTTACATGTGTACCTTTGCCAGCTGCACACCCACCTACCCTCCCCACCCATGTTTAACAGCAGTTTCTAGACAGAGCTTAGTGGAGAAATCACCAATCCTATACCCAAACTTGGTGTTTACTGTGACCACTAGCAACATGCCATTGTACCACAATTTTAGTAACCCGTAACCACCGTAGCCGAACTCTAAGTGCACACCTTATACTGCCCATTAACTATACACAGCAAGCCACACAGTCCACCAAATACAGTACTTCTGCTTTCCTAAAACAAATCCTTACCATTGCTCATTAACTACTGCTAGCAGCTAAGGATGGCAGACCATTTTCTCTTCACTGGTTGATGAAATGAACTAACTAATCCAAAAGGTAAAGTTGGCATTAAATGTTTGTAGCATGTCTTTACTAGGGCTCAACCTCTGTTGCTGTGAGACATTTTAGACTTACATTGTGTATACACGTTTATTTGACCATTGAAAAGACATACATGAGCTTTTGATCGAAACAGAGACTGAATTAACCTCTCTTTGTTTGCTATTTTGCTCAGGTCATAAATTTGCTTAGATCTGAGTTAATACCCTAAAGATGTTTGTGCTTGGCAAGTGTACGACTATAAGCTTTTATACACAAAACTTTGCAGTTTCTGTGAAGTCATTTTCTTGGCAAAGAAAAGCAAATATTTTATTTAAACTGTCATTCCAAAGAAGGTGATTTGTTGTTTTTAGCAAAATGAATAAAACTCCTACTTAAATGACAAGTAGAAAAATGTAGACGCCTATAGTCTTTCCTTAATAATAGAAACCAAGTGACCTCCAATATCACCAACCAGGTCAGATATTTCATAATCTTATTAACGCATTTTTAGATACAATCCACTATTATTCAGCCTAAAAAAGTAATACCACAGATAATATGGCACCACCATTCAAACATATTGGGGTGAAAGGGCATGAAAACACACTGACTAAGTGGACCACCTGAAGATCAGCACTAGGCTAATGCAGCTGTGTACCTATCTCTATCTTATCCAGCCAGGCTATAGGGTTCCCGCCGTTCACACGCTGTGGAATGCCAACGTCTGGGACCCGGCAGGGTAAGCATCAGGCTTGCATCAGCAAAAATGTCACTTACTCTCATCTTGGCCATGAGCCAGCAGACAAAAAATAGAAGGAATGAACGAGTTAGGGAGTAGTAGGGCTTATCTTTAAGTTATCTACCCACAACTTCTGGGGCAAGGGAAAAGTGGGTCTTATCAGTATGCTAATACAATCACTATTTATTCTAGCTCTATGATGTCCCAAAGGGAGTCAAACCACAGTTACATAAAAACTTAAGCACATAAAGTCTCATAAAATACTTGCAAAATCTATACTTGCAATGTATACTAGATTTTTGACTCAAAGAAAAAAAATAACCCAACATCTTGCAAAAGTTAAAACCTGTAGTTTTGGCTGCTATTTCAATTTCTTGTCATAAATATAAAAATTCATTATTCTCGCCAAAATCTGTGTTTAAAATTAAAGGCAAGGTTCTCACCACTTCAGGCCAAACCAAGGTGCAGAAGAAGTGTCCTTTCCAAGTTCCTCCGCTAATACTGAATTTCCCAGCAAAACCTCTAATATATCCGGTGCACATTACGTCCATACAAACCCTCAATGACGTTAGCCAAGAGCCTAGCTCAGCATAGCTGGAGTGTGTGCAGAAGCCTCATCAGGCGTGATGATGAGATGTAAACAGACATTAGAAGAGTACAGACCTGAAGCAGCAGCTGCATGAGCCTCTAATGACAGTCCAGTCTCCCTTGTCATGGCAAAGCCACGGCTAAACACTTATTATCCGGCTGCAGGTGGAGGCCTGTGGGGACCAGGTGAATTGCCTGCTCCTCTGTCTTCTTATCCCTCTGTCTCCCTTAACCTACTCTGTGATGTTGATTACATCTTATAGTCTCACAGGGATTTAGGTGCTGCACGTTAAATGTACTTAAATTTGTTATGGGAGTATAAATGGCTTTTCGATTTTAACTTTTACTTCATTTCTACTATACTTTTAGACATGTTTCCTGGGACATAGTTATTCGTTTAACTACTAGCCTTTATGCTGCTCATTCTTATGTTGAAACAAGACAAGCCTGAGAATCTTTAGATTAAATTTTTTATAAATCCAGCTGCAATTTTTTTCCTTAGATAATTACTTCAATGTTTTTAGCTAGCAACAAGTTCTATCATATTAACCCAGTGGTGCATCAAGTATCTAAAAGCTAGTTATTTTACCACCATTCAGAAAAGTACATGACAAAAAGTATTAAACTATGTGATATTTCTTATATGTCCTATACATAGTTTAGTAAACTTTAATAATCTTCATGTAACGTTTCCTTTTCTTCAAATTAATGGCAAATGTCTATGATTTTAAGTATAATAATAATAATATTCATTTAAAAAACAAACATATTATATATATTTAATTATGAAGACAAACAAGTAAAGGTGACATAGCTTTATTTTTATGGAAGTTGGTGAGCGGGCCTCTTACACAGAATATAAGATATTGTGGAGGCAACGGCAATACCTATTAATCAATCAATCGCTCTCCGTGATGACCTGTTGATTACTAGTCATATTAAAGATTCCTTCTGAATGAATCATTCAGAAACAACAAATATGCTTTAGAGAAATGTATTTTATTTAGAAAATTTAGTGGAGTAAATTTTGATACTGAAATATAAAAAAAATTTAAAAAATGAAGTACAGTTTTATTCATTCATTCGTTTGTTCATTCGTTCATTCATTCATCTTCTATAACTGCTTATTTCCTAATTTGGGTTTATGTGGGTCTGCTGAAGCCTATTCCTATTCCTCTGACAAGTAGCCAGTCTGTCACAGGGCCACACACACATACAACAATCCCTCCTATGGGCAATGTATAATCATCGATCATGTTTTTTTGGACTGTGAGAAAACCAAAGTACCTGGAGTGAACCAATGCAAGCATGGGGGGAAAATGGTTGGGAAAACATGAACACAGAATCGAACCTGGGCCCTTCTTGCTGTGAGGTAATAGTGCTAACCACTAAGCCACCCTGCTGACTCTCAAGTACAGACTCTCCAAAAAATACTAAAGTACTGTAACAAGGTATTATTACACAGAAGTAAAGAAGCAAATAGTCATCTGTTAACCGTTAACCTTTAGCTCATTTTGCAAATGACATACTAGATGGTCTGTTACATGTGTGCCAACTAGCTGTATAGCAATAGAAGAAGCTGTATATCATTTATAACATAATTTCCTCACCATGACTAAGCGTGGTTAATTAACTGATCGATATATCGGTTTGAAAATTTTAGCACCTTGTATAATTTGTTGGGCAAATTTGCCAATATTAACTTTTTTTACAGAATGCAGATAAAATGCTTGAAATAGAGTAATGACTTGGTTTTCATCTACTTTTGACCATCTTTCACCTACAGTAGGTCTCTTGTTCAAACACTGGCAACCAGGCAGACAAGTGGTGTCCTTATGCTACATAAATACATAATCAAAAGTTAATAATTAATTACCCCATAAGTTTTTCCTTTCAATATAAGTCGCATATAGCATTAATCTCGTTCCTTAGAACTTCCATGTCACGTCGGTTACATCATATTCTGTAGGTTTTCACAGTTTGTCAGTAATGTTACGGTCAGTAAGGGATTGAACTGCATTGAAATGTACTAAACAGACAAATTTTTGTCCCGTTAAAGCGTTATTTGATCAGTTACTGTGATTTCTGTGTAATGTCAATGACTGCTGTGCTTGAGAATGTGCACATGTTAACTGAGGGAGAGAAAAGGGCAGAGAGTCCCTCTCCAAGCTCTTTTGGTTCTCTTCCTCTGACAAACACAGGGCCTGTTCATACATATTAATAAAAATCAACTGACCTAATGGTTAAAAAGTCAGAATCCTTGTTTTATGTTCATGACCTGCACTCCAGCAGGGGCACCACGAAACTTGACACAACCGAGCACGGCGTGTGTCAGTTTGCAAGAAAAAGAAAATAAGTGTGTCTTCCACAAAATGTAAATAAAATATTATTTCTGTACTGTAATAAAGCAAAATTAATTAAAAATAAAGCAGGATTAGAGTAAAATGAAATAAAAACAATTTACAGGAGCAAGGTCAAAAGCTACACTGTCATAAGGTTCAGAATGTAGAAATGACAGGTGGATGGTTTATTGCTAGAGATATAATGTTAATTTATTAATTTATCTTCTATACCCGCTTATTCCCGAACTTTTCAGGGTCATGGGGGTCTGCTGGAGCCTATC
>JAOTQW010000036.1:13594281-13610677 GCA_026260075.1 Sisor rabdophorus | reverse complement strand
AAGATAAAAAATAATGTGAATAAGATGGGATTCTGCACTCACTAAAACTGGTTTCACATCTAGGGAAAACATGGCATTTTACATAATTGTGGCATTTTTACAATTACATAAATCCATCAGTTAAATTACAGATTGTGTGCTGATTGATGCACAGCAATGCACACAATGAAATTATGTGAAATTACAAAATTACTTTTTAATGTTTCTAATTTAAAAATAATTACAGATATATTTTTCACATTTATACATTACAATATATGAGTAGTATATTGTTTATGAATATATGCCTTTAAGGCTTTAACATTTTGGGGGTTTAACTAACACAGTGTTATATTACACCTTTCTATTTTTTCAGCCTCAGACGGGCAGCAGTGTTTCGCAAAAACCTCACGCATTCACTCGGGCTGTGGTTTTATCCTTCACAGTTGTCCAACAGAATATCGCTTTATATTTTGCATCTGCCTGGGGGTGTGGGTAATAGTTTCGTGTGTTTACTAAAATACAGGGCTTAAAAATGTAAAAGTGGATTAGCATCCTCATACCAATGCCACCATCTGCTGTTAGCAGGAACTGAAGCAGTGATGGAGAGGTGTAATGCAACCTGACGTAAAGCTGGAGAAATGTATTAGAGCCAGTGCGTTAAATAAATGTGATTCGTTACAGCTGGAACGTGAAAATCCTGCAGTTAATCTACACAATTTACACAAATACGGCAGTTGTAGGTTTTAAACACCTATAACATTTCAGCTCATTTCACTGCATTTTCTGCACTCGCTGCAATCAGTTTCCCATGCTCCTCTTGATAAGTTTGTGAAGGTTTGTTTGGGAATGCTGGTTTTTCCTGTGCGATAACCCGTAACTTTGACAGCATGCTTCAATTCTTTTCCATAAAAGAACAACGTACTTGCAATAAAGATGCACAGGCTTGTGAGAAATTCATGCTACTTGTTGTTGTGTTGTTTTTTTTTAAATAGCTATGTGACTCACGGTTCTTTGGCTGTCATGTATCTTTCAGGTAGTGAGTATGACGAGGAGGAAGCAGATTACGAGGAGTCCGATAGTGATGAGTCCTGGACTACCGAAAGTGCTATTAGTTCCGAGTCCATCCTCAGCTCCATGTGCATGAACGGAGGTGACGAGAAACCTTTCGCCTGCCCTGTGCCTGGCTGCAAAAAGAGATACAAGGTGAGGAACCAGCTTCAGAACTGCTTCCTGTTCTGTAAAGCAATGGATCTGAAGTGTGCAAGCGGTGCCGAACTGGGGTCAGTTTATGCAGTGAATAATTGAGCCAAGCTGTTTGAGTCATCTTTTAAAAAAACACACAGCTTTTCACTTTTGATGGCATACACTGCTGATGAAAGCTCTCAAAACCTACTGCTACGACAGCAGACTCCTACGGCCATAGAGTCCACTTCAAGGCCTCCACAGGTTTTATGGGATTTTCCGCTGGCATCTGGCGCATGCTACCGTGATGAATTATGTACAGCCTGAAAGCTGCGTGTTCATTAAGAGGCACAGGAAGTGGCTGGTGACAGGCACCAAGGAGATTTTCCATGTTCATGCCATTTTTCCATGGTGTTAGATGTGGATTTGATTTGGGCTGGAGTACTTCTTTGTGTACCTGATCTTGACACCAGATGAGTGGCATGTAAGCCTGCTGTGCAAAAAAGTTAGAACTGCTGCTAGTTCAACATTTAGAACATGACTAAACAAAAATCAGTCTGGGCAATGTAATAACCTGTTTTATCTTTTTTTGACTACCAATCAGCTTTAAGAAAATTTTAATTTAGCTTTTTTTTAAACAAAGGAGAAATCATAGCAATAATGAGAGACAAAGAGAACAAATGTCAAATCAATCTTTTTAGCTTATTAATAAATTTTACTAAAAAGACTATAGTACACTATACAAGCAAAAGTTTGGGACACCCAATTAGCTCATTTTTATGGAACATTTATTCCAGATTTATTCTTACCTTGAATTCTAGAAGAGCATCCACAATTCTCCTATTCAGCCATAAGAGTATTAGTGAAAACAGACATTATTGTTAGTTTAGGTTCAGTTTTAGAGTTCAGTCTGCAGACCACAGGGAAGGGGCCGCCTAGTGGTTAGTGTTGGACTGATACCAGGAAGACCGGGGTTTAATTCCCAGCACCACCAAGCCACCACTGTGGGCTCCTGAGCAAAGCCCTTAACCCCCAATTGCTCAGTTGTAAGTCATTTTGGATAAGAGCGTTTGCCAAATGCTGTAAATGTAATGTAATGTATTTCATCCCAAATGTGTTCAGGGGTGTTGAGGGTTAACATAAAGGTTCTTCCACTCCAATCATCCACATAAAGCTTAGAGGCCTTGTACACAAGTGTAGTGTCATAATGTAATGCTACAACATGCAAAACATTCTGTGTATGTCTGCTATATATATATATATATATATATACTAGGATGCTTTATATATAGCAACAGGTCCTATAAATGTGTTTGGGTCTTTTTTGTATTGGTGAATCACCTTAATTTTATATAATAATCACAGAAGAACAAAAGTGCTCGTATTTGTAACAGAGGAACATTCATGTCTGTATCATTGACATTGGTTGGCTTGTCTTTTGCAGAATGTGAACGGTATCAAGTACCACGCCAAAAACGGCCACCGCACTCAAATCCGTGTACGCAAGCCGTTCAAATGTCGCTGCGGGAAAAGCTACAAGAGCTCGCAGGGTCTGCGTCACCACACCATCAACTTTCACCCGCCAGTTTCGGCTGACATCGTCCGCAAAATGCAGCAGTAGAACGGGAATCAGTGCCAATCCGACTTCACACAAACACATACGCTCCATTCTTAAAAGCTGTTGCTACATTTTTTTTTGCCGCTCATTCCACCTCTCCACGAGAAAACCCCTTCATTTAACTCTTCCATAAGGAAGACTATTTCTACCCTTCATTTCATACCTCATTTAGGAGGTTCTGCTACCCGCTTTCCTATCTTTTTTTTCTATTCCATTTTTTGTAGTTACCCCCCTTCACCCTCCTCATTTCAGGGAGCTCTTATGTTCCCTTTTACACTACGTTTTAAATTGCATGCGTATTTTTTGTATCCTGTTCTATGTCTATTCAGAGATGATGTATAATAGTAGTTTGTTGTTTTGTATTTTTGCACATTATTATTCCTTCGCCGTCTTGTATTACTATTGACTTAAGGTGCTTATTGTAAAGTTATTGGGATGTTTCGAAATAAGCCGAGGTGTTTTAAATTTCCAGACTTGCTGCCACCATATAGTGGTTATATCTAATGCTACAACAAAAAAAATTCAACCAGAAAAAGGGCTTTATATTTATATATACATACATACACACACACACACACACACATATATATATCACATTATATGGCCAAAAGTATTCGCCCACCTGCCTTGCCTCGCATATGAACTTGTGACATCCTATTCCTAATACATAGTACGTCTGTTCACCCTTTAGCATGACAACTTCAACTCTTCTGGGAGCATGGAATTGTTTAAAATGTCTTGGTATGTTGAAGCATTCGAAACTGGAACAACCCCACACTATAATCCCATTCCACCAAACTTTACATTTGGCACAATGCAGTCAGACAAGCAACCGTTAATACCAGACTCGCGTCTCCACTGCTCTAGAGTCCAGTGATTATGTGCTTTACACCACTGCATCCAACGCTTTGCATTGCACTGGGTGATGTACGGTTTGGATGCAGCTGCTCGGACATGAAACCCATTCTATGAAGCTCTCTGCTCACTGTTCTTGAGCTAATCTGAAGGCCACATGAAGTTAGGAGGTCTGTAGCAATTGACTGTACAGAAAGTTGTCGACCTTTTCACACTATGCGCCTCAACGTCCACCAGTTTACGTGGCCTACCACTTTGTGGCTGAGTTGCTGTCATTTCCAAACAAATGTCTGTAAAACAGTCTGCATGCCTAGGTGCTTGATTTTAGACACTGATCGGAACACTTGATTTCCATTATATGGATGGGTAAGCGAATACTTTTGGCAATATAGTGTATATTATAGTTTTAGATTACAAGAAATGCATATAGACTTTCCAATACCAACATAAAATATACTACCTTTTTTATTCCAATATTTTATTTGCTTTTTTTTCATGCTAAAGTTTACGCTTGGAAATGTACATTCTTTCCAAAGTCAAATCCCATATTTTTTAATCCTTGGACAAATCATGTTTTACACCTATTTACAATCTCAGGTGACAAACTGCCAGCATTTCAGACACATTATCTTTGCCCATGTGGGCTAATGATATTTTTTTATACAGCTGTTACACAGGTCACATGCAGGCCAGCTGTAGCTGGTGATATTCTAGACTCTCTGGAGCATTCTAGAACTCTACAACTGAATCTGTTGCCTGCTTAAGGACCTCAAGCACTTTGTAGCACCTAGTTGCCAACCTTGTTAAAAAGTTTCTATTGCCAACATGTCAGGAAGTGCGGGGAGCTGCCTAAGATTCACTGAGTCAAATCCTATGTTAGATTTAAGTTTGTTGTAAATCAGATGGTGTCACAGCAATACATTGCTTCGATATGACAAGATAATCCTGGATTAAGGTCTTGAACTTTACCGTCATTGGTTGTGCTCTGGTGTTATCCAAGCCAAATTGAGAAAGATACCACCCAATAACTACAACAGCATGTCACAGGTGAGAGGATAACCAGAGGATGTTCTTCTACCTTTCTTGCTTGTGTCTTATTCAATCGGCAAGCTGCCTATCACCCGCCATCATGACATTCTAACTGCATGGGCATCAATGTTGTGATGGATAAATGTTTGACAGTATTATACTGCCAGCCTAGAGGAAAGTGTTGGACATGTTGTGCATAGTTGAGTATTATGTATCTGTGTTAGTGCATTAAATTATATTTTCATACATTTTCAGAAGGGGGGGGGCAGGGTTCTACATGCAACACCATTTACACCAGGGTTTTGTTTTAACTGGTAAACTTTCTTCAACAAAATGGAAAAGAATGAAAAACTGACAAAAAAAAAGCTGCTTAATAAAAATGTAAACCTGGTTGCAAGTTAAATTAAAAAATATTAAATAGCCTCTAACGTGTTTCAATAACTTTGTGCATGGGTTGGTTTTTTTTTTTACAAAGACCATCAGGACCTGTGTTTCAATTCCAGGAACGGCTCTTCACTGTAATTAATTAGCTCTTATAGAACTGTGGAAGTAATTCAGCAGACCCTTTATTGGTTTAAAACTTTACTAGGGTATATCAGAGTAAGAAGACAAAAGATACAAGAAAAAAAAAATCTTACATTGTTAACTTAAAGTAAAAACATGTTGGTTCGGTTAACTGAGACAAGTTAAGTCGAGTGCTAGAGCCATGTTCAGTAGTGCAAAGCTGTGTACTGTTTTTATTAATATGATTAATATTGCATTTCTACTGAGCAAGAAATGTTATTAATAGACCTCTTACTGTCTTTAAATACACATTTGGTCTACAACATTTATTTCTGTTTAATTTAAAGCCAGGCTTAATTTGTGTCAAGGAAACCAGACCTACAAACTAAAGTGTCAAGAAAACCAGCCCATGTTTTCAGTGCAGTGACAGAATAAGTATGCGACTAAAATGTACAATATAATTGCTGTTGAAATTTCATTTTAAATCTAGGTGAAAAAAATAGCTTCTTAGAACTTAATCTTAATCGTGTGTGGAATTTATAAGAATTTCTAAAATAGATTATTTTATGGAGTATATGATCGTAAAGTTTGCCCTGACAATACAGAACTGTGCTACATCAGCACAGTGGAAATTCAATAGGTAATACCTGACATATTCCTAAAGCTGGAGAGTGTAGAGTGCTTACAGTTACACGTTATACAGTCTATAGAATTATGATTGTGAAAGAGCATTTTTAATCCATACAGCCTTCTCTGAAGACCCCCAGACTAATAAATAGCACCCCGATAGTCAGTAAACCTGTAGTCCCCCTCTTCGAAAAAGAAATTTCCTCAGCAAAGAGATAGTCAGGAGCTAATAAACTGATTGCTTAGAAGTAAATGTTCACAGCGTAGCATGCGGCTAAGAGTGACCGGCTGTGGCAATAAAAAGGAGCTGGATATAAATGCGGCATGAGGAATTTCGCTCTAATCAAAGTTAAGCACGTTGCTGTCGAAATGGGTGAGCACGTGCTTCTCAAACAGCTGCTGATCGCAGTCTAGGGGAAACTGCTCGCTGCACATGGGACACACCTTCCAGTGACTCTCCACATGCTCCTCGAACTTTGACTGGTTGTAATTGGGAGGGAAGATCACCTCACACAGCGGACAGCGCTTCTGCAGTTCCTCGCTGTAGGATAGAATAAGAAAGTTGATGCATGAGAAAATGGTAAATAGAAAACGATGGGGAAAGAGAAAGGGGGAGGAATCCAGAAAATAGCCAAGACAAATAAAAGACAGTGCATGGGTGCAATTGTGTGTAATAAGCTGTTTTGATGATGCGGGAGAACCGAGGGAGCGAAGCAGTAAAACGGCATCTGTGTGTTGTGCGACGTCGTGGGTGGTCCGTTCAGATAATTCAGCCACAAAAGCACAACTCCTGCCGAGCTACACAACATGACACATGACAGCACTCTCTGTGTGGTAACTTTCTCAGGGTGTCGGTGCTTTTTACCTGGTATCGAAGCAGAATGGCATTTGTCCATCATTTAGAAACTGGGTGGGTGGCTCACTGACTGTAGCCGGGGTGGTGTTGGTTTGCTGGAGAGAGAGAACACAGGTCAGAGAGCACTCATTACTGTTACTACCTCTGTCAGCATTAGCATTAATATGTACCAGTCCAAGTGCACCACAAGTCTTCTCTGTGCTCAATTACTCAATTAGTTGCAGCATCCATAATGAGGCTCCATAAGTGCAGTTCTGGCAAACTCAGCTAATCCCCTCGGCGGAGAGCTTAAAGCAAACCATGAAACGCTTTTCCATCAGATAATGTGGCACAGTATAAACACAGTAGTACACTCGTGTCTGCTTCTCATCACATAACTATGACTGAATTTAAATTCTTTTTGTTGACCATACTGGACTTAAGCATAGGGCTGCACAATATATTGAAATTATCGCAAATGTGCATATCATGATATGCAGATCGCAATAGTTAGCAAAAATGAGAAATAATAATGTATGGTCAAGGGTGGTGCGGTGGCGTAGTGGTTAGCACAGTTGCCTCACAGGAGTTTGCATGTGCTCCCCGAGCTTGCGTAGGGTTACTCCAGGTACTCCAGTTTCTTCCCACAGTTCAAAAACATGCACAATATGTTGATCGCTGATTCTAGATTGTCTGTGATGAACTGGCGACCTGTCCAGGCTGTACGCCAGCCTTTTGCCCTACGTGTGCTGGGATAGGCTCCAGAAGACCCCTTATGACCCAAAGTTAGAAAAAAAGCAGGTATAGAAGATAAATGTCAAAGTTTTAGGTCCATGCAGATAGTAAATTATCTGGCAGAGGTTACTTGGGACGTGTGCATGTAGTTTAATAAACTATATCGATGTCAATGATTTAGTGCCAAAATGAAGAAGCAGCTTAGAAATATGGCAGATTTATGTTTCGTTCTTTTTTTAATAAATGCCCTCATTTACTATACGCATGAACTGAAGCTTGTAAGGTTTTTCAAAGAAACGTTCCTATTTTGTTTAATATCATATCACATATGAAATATGGCATTATCATCACATTTATATTCAAGATTGAGCAGCTCTATTCATGGAGTTGCCCCTCCAAACAGATACAGCTGAATATTTGCACTCCAGGGTTTTTCAGTGTATTTGACCACACATGTTGTCAACATAACCACAGAAAAGACACTGTTCTGTTTGTGCTGTCTGGTTGAAAAGGAATTGTAGCTTAAATTCTTTTAAATGGCAGGTGTCTGACAACTCGTGGACATTTTGTTTATTGCCCAATCAATAGCCTGTCTGCTCTATGCCTAGCTACACCCATAAAGTGTTGGTTCAGTGCTCTTGGCTTCTGGGTAAAAACACTAACCAAATTAAGCACAGGTCACTGGACAATGGAAATCCTTTCACTCCACTATAGATCACAATATGACATGGCCTTCTGTGTATCCAGTAAGGGCCAGAATAAATCATAAACAGCCAAAAAAACATATACAAAAATGTATTGCTCGAGCTTTGCCATATCCTTTTTTTTATACATCCCTTTCTTTGGTCTTGTTTTCTTAAATTATATTCTTTTTTTTTCCTAAATTGACCGCCTAACTATAAAAGTTTTTTTCAGCATATCAATACTGTGTCTTGTGTTGCCATGTCTTGAAACTAAACCCTCTCATATACGAATGTATAAAATGTGTGTAGACCAGTAAGTGCTTTAGCCTTAAAAAAAGCGCCGCATGAATAAATAATGTTTGTTTTTTTGCTGGTGTGTGTGTGTGTGTGTGTGAGAAAGTGTGAGCCACTTACAGTGTTCAGCTGCTCCTCAGGCTCCTCCAGGCCATCAGGGCGGCTCAGGTTGCGTGCAGGCTGACTGCACACCACGTTGCTGTCCAAAGATGGAGGTCCAACAGGAGGAAGCCGGGGCATCTGATCATCTGAGAACTCCCCATCTGCAGTGTCTAAACCAGAACAGATAAAGCAGGAGTAGAACCACCTTTCTTTCTCTAGTGTAGGTGTAAATATCTAGATCGTGAAATTGTAGCATGTGTTCGGAACACTGACCCCTGCCTTCAGTTGAGTATGGGTTTCCAAACATCAGCTCTGAGGGACGCTGAGCCACCACTAAAGAGGAGGGCACATCTATCTGATAGGGCAGGGGGTACTGCAGAAAAACCGGTGGTACATCCAAAATACATTCATCTTCCTCTTCTTCCTCGCTTCTATCCAGCTTCTGCTAATAAACATTCATTCAAGTTTAGCCAGTAAAAAGAAACAGAAGCAATACTAGATAAATAAATGGCAATACAGTAAAAGTACATGATTTCAATGCCCTAGATGGAAAAAACGACATTAAAATTTTACTGTTACTAAATGTAGCTGGACTGCCAAAAAGAGGCAATATAAAAGAAAACCTTAAAACAGCAAACAATTTACTGACGGCAATCCTGATTTCCATCAGTTTTCCTGCGTCTCCATCTTTAGCTCCAGACAATACATCATTCGCCACAGTATTTTAGCTGCAACGATGTGGACGCACTAGCCACCCTTTCGCACAAACAGTTTAATTAGCCCCTTAATTAAAAACTCCTCTGCCTGTTCAAAGGGATGCAGAGCTGTGCTTTTCACTGAAGTTTTCTGCAGGCGCCAATTTAATTTACGGGCTCAGCCTCAAATTGGGTCTTTTTGCTAGTTGAAGCGTCAGGCACTGTGCGTTAGCTACCTCGCTCAGTAGTATGCTCTGTTTTTTTGAATATTTTTTTGAGGCTGCTGTGCATCCCTTTCTGTGGTCCAGAGTAATTGAATGGAAAATGAGGCCTTGCTGGCTCTGGTGCCCCAATTAGAGAGATACGTTAAACCCAAACCAGATCTTTGGGGGGAAGGGGGTACTCTGTGGGCATTTTTAGTTTGGCACAAGTCTTTAAAACAGAAAAATTAAAACCTGTAACTCTTCCAGGCTTTCCTTCCCTTTGGATAAAGCAGCGAGGCTGTCCTTCAGCAACTTTAGCTCTCGACCTCTGGCTGCTACCTGGCTCTACGCAATGAGAACAGAAATCCTACATTAGTTTTATTATATGCTATATTAGCATATAGTGTTAGCGGTAGGTGAGGGTTAGGGGTAGGTTTGCACAATATACAGAAATTGTGTTTAAGGTCGATGTGGATTCTTAAATATCTGGCTTGTGGATGTTAGCTAGGCTATGCATACATGTGCTTTGACACCAATAAGAACTCCATAGCGAGCTGATCTTATTATCCCAAGGAACCTGTAGCTAATTCACTGCTAAATCGAACAAGCAACACAAAAATATGGCAGTATTTGGTTTGTAAAAGTGATGCCTACATGCAAGTAGTCAAGACAGAAAAAAAAACACTAATCGCTACAATCACCTCAAACCCAAACACAATTTGTATTAGGCTATGCTCTGCAAAAAAAAGTCCTCAAGCACAGAAATGTATGTTATTCTATATTGTTCCTTTCCCTAACATTGTGCAGCCTTATTTAGGGCTATGAATATCCAGGGGGGGAACCTAACTAATATACACGAAAAAAAGTCACTTCAAACACATAGGCCATTCTACAATCCTTTAACCGTTTCTCACTGTGTTTAAATAAAGGCGGGTTATATTAGTACTTTTTGCATCGAAACTCTCCATCCATCTTTCCCCTGCCTCCAAGTCTAATGTATACAGCAGTAAAAAGCTGTCTCCACTTGATGTTCTTATAAACCTGCCCTATGTGAGCAGTCAAACAACAAGAAGTAGTGCAGAGACAAGGGAATCAGGACTTGAATCATCTCTGCTTTTTATTTATGAAGCAGCTCAGAGCAGCAGTTATGGTCAGGTTTTTGTTGGCTGGCATAAATATGCAACGATAGTCAATTAAAGCTTTTAGTAAATTGTGGGAATATCTGCCTGTGTTCCAAACGAGCAGAACAATTCAGGTTATTAAATAGCACGTATTATTTGTTTGCTATAAAGGTTTGTAAATGTACATTTGTTTTATGGTTTGAATTACTGGAGTTAATAGTCGCTTAAAAACACACATCTTCATTACATCAATTAGTAACCTACCTTTGCATCCAATGCTGTGTTGCATGAATAGCTGGAACTGACTAAAATTTTTAAAAAGGGTTCAATTCCAGTATCACTGTGGTATTTTATTGACAAAACATCAGAAAAATGTAGACAGATTATTAGTAATCTAGCGCTTAAAGGTTGTTGTTTTTTTTTTACTTAATAAATGCTCAATGTTTTGATAGCATTTTGATATGATTTGATGTCTAGATTTACATCAGACACAGTTAGGTCCAATTGTGTTTTTTTACAGTTCTGGTCAAATAAACGTACTTTTAAGTAAGTCGCATTTGACTAACAAAATAGATTTTTCTTTATTCGCTCACATATGCTTTTACTAACAAGGAAGTGGGCAAAGCTTTTTTTTCTGGGTTAAGTTCAGGTAAATGACTTTAATTCGTCTTGTCTTCTCAATCAGCAGTCACAATCAATAAACACCAGCAATCCAGTTTGATTACCGGCCATTCGTTGCCACAATATTGGATGGAGAATAAGATAAGGGTTTTTCCATGCTATTTTCTCTTCATGGGGTTCCAAAAGAATCTTGTTTTAGAACTGAGCAGTATTTGTAAAATGCATTGTAGGAAACACTTCCCTTGTCTT
Organism: Sisor rabdophorus; assembly: GCA_026260075.1. NCBI lineage: Eukaryota > Metazoa > Chordata > Actinopteri > Siluriformes > Sisoridae > Sisor > Sisor rabdophorus. Next base: position 13,599,342 of record JAOTQW010000036.1, on the reverse strand, counting down.
CCTGACGCTTACAAGTGGTTTGCATCCTGAGGTAAACCATTGGTATTTAAATTTATAGAGGAATTCTCTTGGTTGTATACTTGGACAATGAAAGGGCTACCTCCTTGAGACTGTTCTTATATGGCTAGATGTTGTAAAGAGTTTTTTCCTTCACTAAGATAAAAATCTACAAGCATCCGTTTTAGTTGTTTTCTGTGGTCTTTTATGCCTTTTGAGTGTTGCTGAGCAGGCAAGTGCATTCTTTTCCATTTTAAGAATGTATTTTTTAAACAATCAGTTTTTTTATCCTAATGCATCAAGACATCTTGAAAGCAGGCTGGGTTTTACTGTGAATGCAATTTCAAATTCCAAAACTTAATTTTCCTAATTGTCAAGAAAACAGGCCACACCAGGCCTTAAAACTAAACTTAAATGTCAACAATGCCGAGATAATTCACAGTCTGTGAAAACGTAGATACAATGTTGGATGACTAGATTTAATCTCCTTTGTTGTTTTAAGCTCTTTGTTTTACAGTGAATTCGAAATACTGTCACTGTCCAAGCACTTAAATATCTAACTGTGTGCAATTCACTTCAACCCGAAGTGACAAAATCTGTTTTACACTGTGTTTTAATTAGGCTTTAGTTTCTATGGACTGCTAATTACACCTGGTTCTGTGTGAGTGAATTGAACAGAACCTGCACCCACAGTCGGACAGGTTTCACAGTGGAACAGTAGGGGGCGCTGACCTTATAGCAGTCCTCCTCAGCAGCCAGCTGCAGCTTTAGGGTTTTGTTGATCTTCACTTGCTCTTTCCACTTCAGCTCAAGTTTAGCCAGCTCATCCATAAGCATGCCATTGCGCCCCTTCTCCTCCTGCAAAATGTGATTGGTACAAACAAGACTAACTATAGCATATGGCATTGAAATGTTATGAGAAAATAATAAATATAACGCTTAGGCAAATGATAATATAAAAAAGGCTTACACGCAAAATATAAATACTCACACACAACATCTGCTTGCATTTCTTGTATTTTTCACTCTTATCAAACACATCCTTACTGACACCCCTGAGATTGCCTTGGATGATAGCATCTAAGACGTTGTCTGATGAGCCTGGGCTTCCTATCACAGAGATGAGCAGAGAATAGATACTTTTATTCTCAACAAAAAATACTAATGGTATTTGCGAAAATAAGTCTGTTGATTTATAATTAAAGGATGAATGATGGTAAATAACAATGTAAGAAGACTTGCCTGGCACAGATGCTTCAGGACTGGCAGACAGGGGGCCACTTGCCGTGTCCAATCCTGGACTCCGCTTTGACTAAAATAAGCAACAAGGACTGCATCTACTACAAGCATGAACCGTGTGCAAGTCTGTGTGCAAGTGGTAGCTCAGCGGTTTAAGTGTAGAACCGCTAAATTAAATATTGTGGTTCGATTCCCAGCACCACCAAGCTGCCACTATCCTTCAGTAGTATATTATAATCCCTAATATGGTACTATAATCCTAAATCACAAAAATGACGATTTTTAATGTATAACCTGTTCAAATTATATTTTGTTACTAGAGCCCAAATTAATATATATGACAAATGTTTATTGTCCTACAGAAACAAATGCAATATCGTATATTCAATATGTACCTCAATTCTGAAAAATTATTTTTTTCTGAAAATGTGCTTATTTTGTGTCATCGGTACTTACTCTTATTCTGGCCAGTCCTAATTAGATACAAGTTACACAACCAGTTTACATTTAATCATGTAAACTGAACCTGATTTTGGGGGCTGGAACAACAACTTGGATCAATGCAGCCTATTTTGTCTGTGGTTTGTAGAGCTAAAGCAGATTGTAAATTCAGCCAGAATTAAAGTGTGCAGGTGGGACATACAATGCTGACAATGATTAGATGTTGATAACATAATACGCTAACACACGCGCACAATTAATCCAGGCTTGAGTCGACTGGATCTGGGTTTTTTTTACCTCATATAATAGACAACTTTAATGTGAGCTGGAGAGCCGTAAAATCAGTAAAATCTGATACAAAAGTCACTAGCTTTATCACTGATCTGGTTTCAAGAACAAGTACTCGAAACAGGCAGTGAGTTGCTAAGCTGCCAACACTGCCAGAGAGAAAAACTAGGAATCTGATTATAGAAAGGCATGTTTACTCACTCCTTGTTGTTCAGACAGTTTGACCACCTGTTTCTGCAGTCTCTGGCATTCCTTATATTTTTCTTTATAATGTTCTGCAGCCATCTGCAACCTGAGTTTTAGGTCTTCCACTTCTCTCTGCAGCTCAGCCACAGCCAAATCGTCGGATTCCTTTTGCTGCTAAAAAGCAGACATCACTTTCAAACTACATAACTGCGAATTCTACTGAGACACCTAAAGCAGATGGAGTTCTGGGAATGGCAAAGTGCACTACAACTTACTTTCTCTATTATGGCAGATTTTTTTATCTCCTCTAACTGTTTTTCCAGGCGGCTGCACTCGGCCTGTGCCTCAGTTTGGCCCTGTCTGAGCGTGTCAACCTCCAGCTTGACTCTGTAGAGCTCAGCCATGCTGCGATCCCGTGCGCTGGATGAGTCTCGCAGCTCTGCAGACAGCATGTTAGCCTGCTGCTGAGTTGCCTGCAACTGCTCCTCTTTTTGCCTCAGCTGTTCCCGCAGTGCTTTGCTCTCCCCCTGTCAACAAATAATCAGTCACTTGCATGCAAACATTCAAAATACTTTTCTAAAGCCTCAACTGCATAACTTGACCAGTTGTGAGTTCTGCTTAAAAACATGTAACTTTATTTATACTTTTTACTATTTCACTTTACTAATTATTTCATGAAAAGGCGCACAACTGAGACTAATATTTATTTGATATGACCATAGAGTTTTAAGACCAACACTGTATCCGACCACTACTAAAGCAAAGTATCGTCATTTAGAGGATATTTGGAGCTACCAAGCTCTAAGGCTCAACTAAATTAATATAAGAGAAGAATGTGTTGCCTAACTCAGCAGTCTTCTTTCTAATTAGTTTGTCAGTTCAGCCCTTTCTGCCTTCTTTGATTCCCCAATTATCGCCTCCCATGACCCTGGGCTGTGTTTACAGTACGCCGACACCACCACCACATTGGAAACAAGGCATGCTGATTTCTTGGAATGGATTAATAAATTAAGTGTGTTTGTCTTAATGGGGCGCAATATACGTGGCTGCTCGTAAATATGCCTGGGCGCAGCAGCAATGTGAAAGCTATGCTTAGGAAACACCAAGCCTAAGTTAATACAACACTCGGATAAAGGTGTTCAGTTTTCAAAATCTGCCAAAATCTTTAAATAGTTTTTTGTACACCAAAATCAGTGGGTAAGCTGAAAGTGAAAGAGACAGCGGAGTGTAAATTTAATACCGATGGAGAACTGTTAGCAAGTAGCTGGCGATGCTGCTTGTCTTTGTCTGCAAGGCAGGCTTTGGCTCGTGCCAGTTCCTCCTTTAGCTGTGCAATGGTGTTCTCCTTATTGACATCCACAGATCTTAACATCTGCAGCTCACCACTTAACTTGGTGTTTTCTAGCTCCCGGTTTTTCAGGTGAATCTGTCACACAGAGACACACACAGACACAGAGAGAGAGAGAGAGAGAGAGGCAGACAGACAGAGGGAGAGGGAATTCAGTGGCCTCATTTGTGTTAGACTCTCAGACTGTGGCACTTGAGCACAAACGCTCCATAATTATCACCAGGCTGCATTTCCGTTTTGCACAGAAACACACTGAATAACTCTAATTATAAGAGCAGAAAGCACCGGCAACACTAGGCTAACCCACACAGCCAGGGGCAACAGAAATGAGGTGTGGGCCTAACTGTGTTTCCGTGGCTACAGCTCCATGTCACGCCTAGTTCCTGCATCTCACCACAAAAAAGCAGCAGAGACATGGAAAGCTTCCTGTGCAAGCTTCCTGTTCTCCGAGAGCAGGTAAACCCAGGAGGTGGGGTGGTAGTTGTTCAAAATGGAGCACAAACCTAATTAAGGTCTGCTTCAGGAATATTGGGGTAGATTTATTGCCTTAAGACTTGAGAGGGCCACCCGTGTTCTTTTTCTCCAGACACCCAAGTATTACAGCAAATCACCTTATTGTACATTTTTAAATTTAAAGTTCATCACAGAATCATACATAGTGCATTATGCGATGAAATGCTTTGATGGATTGGGTGAAAAGATTGTTGTTTTATATGTCTACAGATTCTTGTTAAAGTTGTTACCTTATAGAGTTCTTTTTCATCCTTCTCATTCTTCAGCTGAGACTCCAGTGCTTCTTTCTCAAGTGTGAGCTTCTTCACTCGATCTTTCAGACTGCCAGTTTACATTAAAAGTAATGAATAATTGGAATTCTCACTAAAGCTATAATGGTACAAAAAATTCCTTGCTTATCTATGACGTTTTAATCAGAAGCACAAAGATGCAACTAACCCATCACTGTCCTAACACACATCAACACCTATTGCACAGATGGCTAGTATACCAATTTATATAAATTACTTGTTTATATATAATACAGACAACGAGTTAATACACAGAAAATATCTGCTCACAAAAGAAAGCACATACATCTATAACAACAATAATATGGTTTGTGGTACAACCTAAAATAATATAATTAATTTAAAATAATAATAATAATGTTAATTTCTGAAAAAAAACAGTAAAGGCAAAAATTTTAAGAAGCTATGCTGCTTAATAATTTGCATAATTCACTAGAACATATAAAAACATGACTATGTTGATTTAAGAAAAAAAAAACATAAGGGCGCACCAGTCTAACTCGGTTTCCTTCTGCAAGCCTTTCTGGGTAACTCCAATAAGATCATCTTCCAGCTGCAGCAGCCGTGCAGTGTTCTCCTCCATCCTCTTCTTAACCTCCTCCCTCTCCTCCTGCAGGCTCTGAGAGGAGAGCTGCAGCTCCTAAAAATACACATAGATAATTCTCAATATTCCTAGAATTCAAACAAGAAAAACCTGTTGAACAGCATAAAATATTGCAAATGCCAGCAAATTAGGTTTTATTGTAAATGTTTTTTTAA
>JAOTQW010000036.1:13582789-13594181 GCA_026260075.1 Sisor rabdophorus | reverse complement strand
GCATAAAATATTGCAAATGCCAGCAAATTAGGTTTTATTGTAAATGTTTTTTTAAGTTGCACTGTAAAATTGTGCAGATGATAGGAGGTATCAAAAAACAAATAAGCATTTATCAGATAAATTACAACAACAAAAGAATGCATTTACATTTTCTTTATACTGTATTCTTTAAGGCATAAAATCTTTTTAGAATCATTCTAGCAGCACATAAAACAACGTATAAAAGTGCAGCCATAAAATTAACAGCCACAAATGAGTAGGCAAACTCATCTTAACTCAATCCCTCTGTGCTCATACAGTTGGACTTTTAAAAACTCAATTTCAACTCATCCAATGATCGCAATTAAATTAAAGGAGCCTTTATTTACCACATACAGTACATACCTTTTTTTTTTATTTCCCAGGTTTATGGAATTTTATTCCCTACTTTATTCCCAGCTGGGGTCTGGGTACAGGGTCAGCCATGATACATTTGGCTAACTAATAATAGTAATAATGATAATTCATTAAGGTTAAAAAAGTGGCAAACTACTAGTGCTGGAATTCGAAACCCACAAATTTTCTGTGTAGTTTTTATCTGTTATACCAAAAATGTAGAAGTTTAATTCAGGATGTTTAATTTAGGCACATTTTTGTGTAATTCTTTAATATTACACAAGGTACAATGTAAAAGGAATGTTAGTGTTGTAATATTGGAATTTAAAATATTGAGAATTCTTTTGGCTTGTAATACTCAAAACAACAAAATCACAGTACAGCTCCAAAGGTTTTGTTACAAAGATTTACCCGTGCTTATAGGTTATGATTGACATATTTTTTTTCACTTTCTGCGATCCCTGTTTTTAATAAATATTTTGTATCATTAATTATCCAGCTGGCTGCATTATAATGGTGGTCGAGCAATATGGAGTACTAAATGTTTTCAAAAAACAAGATAAATTTTTAAGTATTTACATTTACAGCATTTGGCAGACACTCTTATCCAAAGAGACTTACACTTATCTCTTTCATACAACTGAGCAACCGGGGCTACGATTAGAGGCCTAGTAGAGGAAATATGCTGGTGCTGGGAATCAAACTCAGATATTCCAATTAGTAGCCAAACACCTTAACTACTGCACTACAACTTCCCATGATTCAAGATTAAGATTTATTAAGTCCTTCTTGTATCCGTGTCAAAATCTTTTATATTATATTATATTACAAAATACTTTATTCTATTACAAAACAAATTTTATCTTTGCAATGTTATGTAGCAGCAAATTAAAATAAAAAAAAGAGCACCAATGCTTTCGCTCAGATTGATGTGAACCATAGAGCTACAGTGTAGTCAGTCGTGCCTTTTTATTAGATTGCACGGCAGCATAGTACTCCATCAAACGGGTCATTTGGCTGTAGCTTCGCTATTTTATATCACAAGTAGCTTAGAACCCATTAATGACTTTAATACTAAACGTTCCACCAACTTTAATTAGTGGCGAGGGGAAAAGATCCTCAGCTCTGACCTGCACTTCTTTTTTTAGCTGCACACTGCTCTCTTTCTCCTGCTCATACTCTTTCTGAAGGCTTTCTCGCTCCCCCAGCGCTTCATCCCTCTCTTTCCGCAGGATCGCCATGCTCTTCAGCAGCTCGTCCTTTTCCAGGCGCACCTCCTCTATCTTTTGCTGGAAAACATGGAAGGAAACAAAGGAAGCAGTTATATAAGCCCATACAGGAAGAATGCTGCAAATGATCTGTTTTGCATCAAAGCCTCACACTGTGAATCAGACATGAAATTGACAGGAAGTAAAGCTAAGCAGTGCACATAAGCTTACTTCACACAGGTTTTATTTTAAACAATACCCACCACGATCTGGAATTAAAACATAGTGCCAATCAGGCTCTACGGACGTGACTCTGTCGTTCACTAGGCTTAATTACCTCTAGATAGCTGGCTTTGGTGGTGACAACCAGAATGTCTGATCCACCCTCGTCTTCCACAGTGAGCAGGTCCTCCTCAGTGGGACTGTTAGCACGGAACTGAAAAGGTGTGCTTGCCCCACGAATCTCTCCTTTATGTGTGACATAACAGAACTGATAGAATTCCCCATCATCATTAGGGATGTAGTAACCTGTGCAAATATTTAGAAACAAAAATTAATCTTGTATCATCAGTAAGGGGGGAAAAAGAGACAGGTGATTTAGTGAAAAGCTTATAGAAAGCCCTCTAGAGAAAGATGAAAAAAATTATAATTTGCAGCCTCTATTTAACACCATGTTTTACAACTCACATGTGCAAACTTAAAGTGTGTTAGCTCATAAATTGTTTTACTATATCTTTCTGTTATCTCCAGCCCATAATGGTGAACCTGTATCTTACGCTTTACAAAGTTTCCAGTCTGTGACCTAAACCACTGCTATAAAACAGGCCCATCAACACTTGGGTGTGCTAATAGGGAGTTTGAGTGTTCCATATTTTACTGCATTTGTCATTTGGATATTAAAAGCTTTTAATATACCTCGAAAGGGGCCCAAGTCATAGTGCTGCATTCTATTGAGCAAAAAAATCTTAATAAATTAGTAAGTAGTGCAGTACTACACTATATTAAATTCATGTTACCTTGAAAGATCACTGATCTGTTGACTGCAGTGCCTTCTGTGTACGTGTCTGGTAGAGGAGACCACAGAAAGGTGTAGTAGTCACGAGCTGTGCTCCAGCCAACCTATTAGAGAGAGAAAGAGTTTAGAGCTAGCTAGAACCATATTGAAAAATAGAAATTGGGAAGGGAAATAATTCACACCAAACTTTGTATGGTTCACTTGCCATGTAATTTAGACAACTATGCTCTAACAGGTTTATCAACTTGCTAAAACAAATATTAAAAGTATAAAATATTTCTATTAAAAAAAAACAGTATTCCATTTGCATTTAATAAATTTTTCACTCTTGTAAAATGCAGAATTAAAATAGAAATTTATTAGAAAAGTGGTGTCTTAGTGGTAAACTGTTGCACTAATACCAGCACCATCAAGCCACCAGAGAGAAAGATCCTCAGCCCCCAATTGTATAAAAGAGATAAATGTAAGTCAGTCTGGATAAGGATTGGATACGGGACAAAGGCTCTACAGTTTACTACTACTATCCCTTTCAGCACCAAATCCTGCAAAATACACTCGTAGATCTGCACACGTGAACAAGTTATAGCAGGATGATTGATACGTGGCTCTTCCCAGCTGCTTTATGCACCAAAGACTTTTTCGGTTGAAAGAGTGCGGCTACAACTCAGGCTTAACAGGAAGAGCAAAATAGGTGAAAATTTTACACATACTTCAAGCTGGAAACCAAAATGTAATTATATGCATTTTATGTGTTGTTAAGTGATGGCTGATGAGGGGGGTGCACTGAAAATATATCCATAAGTTCAGCCGTCTGCCATAAAACTGTCAGGCAAAATCAAACTCACGTTGTAGTGGCTGTGGGTCCCAACAGAAAATACACATACACACATTTGCGCACCCGCTTAACGGTATATGTGCACACATGCAGGCAAGCGCAGACGCACACATACATTGTTACTGACACTTACTAAACAGGCCTGCTGCCTCATAACTGCACACACAGGAAAACTACAGCAAGTGATTTAACATGCATATGTACAAATCCACTAATGCAGAATCCTTGCTAAATGGTCATATTTAAGAGCGGCTCTCACTGTGCTGTTCACCACAATTAAAAGTTGCTGTAATCCCCTGACTGTACAAGGCAGAGTAGCCTGGGGTGCTGAAGCTGTAAAGAACAGGAAACCATTAAAAGCAGTGTCATTACTGCACACTGGACACCGCTCACTCATTAAGCCCGTTTAGGGTGAGTGAGGGCGAAACTGAACCTCTGTGTGCTTCTCATTTAAGCTCAGGGAAAAACTCGCAGCCAAGGAAAGCTAACATGCTGATTTAGCCAGCAAAATATAAACGGAAAGCTATGACGTTTATTAAGTCGGATGGTTTACAATTAAGCCTTGTCAGCCAACCTTCATTTTTAAAATAACATATCGGTAAAGCCCCGTGTACATGCCACTCGCTACAAGTAAAAGCCCTCTGATCCGTCCACAAGCATGTATGAACTGCAAGCAAATCATTCTCCCGAATGTGTTTCAAGCAAACAGCACCCTTGATGCCTTAAAGCGCCACTCCAGCAGCCTGCTGTTTTTTCTGTAGTCACACCCCTGTCTACAAACACCATCTGTGACCTGACGTAATAACTGGTGGGGGGTTGCCACTGAAAGCGAGTCTATGTTAAATAGCTGCTGGTGGAGCAACACAAGAGGTGGGAACTTTGTTCAATGCCAAATTTTCATTTCTCTTAACGCTCTTTTCTTGGTGCTGGTCATGTTTTATGTCTATAGTCCTTTAGAGAGTGAAATAATTTTCATTCCTGTTGGGTTAGGACACAACAACAAAATGAGGACAAATGTGGGCCCTAAGGCAAAATCAGTTGACAAAACATTTTTTTCAGATCAAGTCAGACTTGAATCTACCTGCAGCAGTAGAAAGACTATATATCAGGAGGCAACTGACTGCTGCTTCTTTACTGACAGGATAATTATAATGCAGTGTTCCCCAGCTCCACCCAAGCGGCATGTTTCGACGCTCCAAACACGACGTTCACAAATTGCAAATCAGGTCTTTGGTAGAGCTCTGATTTCAAAGAGAAATGCCTGGAACATTTTAAAATGCCTAATTGTTTAGAGCAGAGAGAAAAGCTCCTACAAACATTAGTGGCATTTTAAAAGATTAAACATTCAAGTGATCTGGGAATGTAAAGCAGAAACTTAAGCAGCAATCATGACATCAATAACATGGCTTAATAAGGTGCATCATAAATTCCAGAGAAGGTGGTATGAAGATTTTTTTTTTTATTTTAATTAAAAAAAGGAAGTTATTTTTTTTTTCCGTCAGCAACACCTAGTATCTATACAAAGCAGACAAACAACAACCATCACTGGTTTCAGCTCAGGTCGTGTCAAGTCTTCCCCTGAACACCAGGTGGCAATAACATCCTGCTGGCAGCCATGGGGCTAAGTCACAGCTCTAGGGCAATGACTCATGGATCGGGTATCCATTTTGGCATTGTTCCGTGTTTGGCCCAGAATCCACTCATCTTTCAACAAGGCAATGGCGGTGTGAAAGATTTATTACGCATAGACTCTTCCTCCAAAAGGTTTACTCCTGCATCAGGAGATCTGTGTTCACAGAAGATGTACAGATGAATGTATCTACCTCTAGGGCAATGCCATGTTTTGTAAACCACAAATCTCAACCTTGGAGAACAGGCTTTAAACTCCAATCAGGATTCAACAAAGATAGCAATGACAAAAAAAATGATATAAGCTAGCAACTGTAAATTAAGGAGATACAATAAATCTATTGTGCATGATGTTAACTGTAGTAATATGTAGCTTTTCAGAAGCTCCTTTTCTAGATCGCTCTAGGTTATAAAAAAAATTACAGGAAGCCGTTTCAGCCATCATAAAGTTCTTCCATGAATCAAAATTGCTCATCAACTTTCTTTGAAGCCACTTAGCTTTAACCTAAAAAGCAGGATCTTAGACTGGTTTTCAACCGAGGTTAATCCAGTGGCTCCTAATAAAGAACACTGCCTGCAATGCAACACAGCTGCAAAGAAGGAGAAGCCTTCCTGACATGCTTGTTGTAAAAAGGCTTCATCAAACTTTGTTCACCACATAGTAACACTCACACACACAACCTAGGAGGTTCAAAAATCCATCTTTGATCTCATCTGACCAAACCCCAAACACTGAATCTTGTCAGTTGCCATCCTTACTTCCATTTCAAAAACCATTAAGTCAGCCTTTCTCTTTGTAGCAGCGCTTTCTTTAACATGGCCATGGAAGGCGTGTGTTTTTTTAACCAGCAGCAGCTGGAGGAAACTGCAGCATGCAGATCAAGCCAAAATACTAAGCTTACCCTGCCAGCGACTATAATTCATACCTAAAAGCTCCCACAGCCATTAAGCTACAGTAGTTATTTCACATGTATTCACAGACTGTAGGTGAATGTTTACCTACATTCCAAGCAATTTACACTCCAACATAAAGCAGCAACATTGTTCAATTACAAAGGTTTTTATCTGCAAAAAGATTCACATAAGCCACACTGTGTATACATTTCAAAAAACCTTTACATGTCCAAATATTGATAATACGCACTTATAAAAGGGGTAGCTCAATACCATAATTTAGGCGAGAAGAAAAGAATATTTTATATTTATCTCCTTTATACAACTGAGCAATTAGAGGTTTAAGGCCTTGCTCCAGGGCCCAACAGTGATAGCTTGGAGGTGCTGGGAATTGAATCCCTATCTTCAGGTAGCAGTCCAACAACTTATAGTCCAACGACTGATAGTACTTCTTGAATAGTAGTTTGATATAAAGATGCATTTTTTACTTTCTATAAGTGTCAAAAAAATAATAAATAAACATGGTAAATATTAGCTATCATGTATTAGAAAATGAACAGTATAGTATTTATTAACCCTGGTTAATGCATAAAGTAAACTTACTAAACATGTATTAGTACATTTATCATTTATAAATCACTTTCCCTGTAGGTATTTAGCTTCAGGGTTGGGACAGTATTATAACTAAACTATTATTTAAATTGTACATTCTGCTCACCTGTGTGCGAGCGTACATGCGCATTTGTGTCTGTGTCTCTTGAAATCGTAAAGACATAACCATGTAGAGACACAAATTACATACATTCGTAGCAATAAAATAAAACTTAGGATATCACCGGGTCTGCTGGAGCCTATCCCAGTGCACATAGGACAAGAGGCAGGGGTACACCCTGGATAGGTCGCCTGTCCATCGCAGGGCCACACATAGACAAACAATCACACACTTACTCATATGGGCAATTTAGAATCATTAACCTAATGTACATGATTCTGGACTGTGTAAGGAAACCAAAACACCAGGAGTAAACCCATGCAAGCATAAAGAGAACAAGCAAACTCCACAGAAAGACCCCTTGCCTGGGAATCGCTGCCAGGAACTTCTTGCTGTGAGGCAACCATGATGACCACTATGATACTATGCCGCCCACTTAGGATATTTAGTTGTTTAATAAAAGAACATTATTTCAGACAAATGTAATTGAAACTGAAATTCTTTCAGTTTAACATTTCAGGTCAGCCGACCTAATGAATTTTAAAAGAGAAATAAATTTATGGGTGGGGTAGTGGTTCTTCCATTCATTCATCTTCTATACCTGCTTATTTCTTAACTTTGGGTCAAAGGGGGTCTGCTGGAGCCTATCCCTGGACACATAGGGGTGAAAGGCTGGGGTACACTCTGGAAAGGTCACCAGTCCATATCAGGGGCACATATAGACGAACTCTCACACTTATGGGCAATTTAGAGCCACCAATTTACCTAATGTACATGTTTTTGGACTGTGGGAGGCAAACATGCACTTGTGGTTAGATTTTTTAGAGGGACTCGAAGGCTTTTTTCTCCCTCATTTTTGACATTTTCACAGTACGTATATGTGCCTGAGGGTCACCACTACGCTGTCAATTCCCAGCACCTGGTATTTTTCTTTGCTCTGACCTTTTTTAGCACATAAACTGTTAATTTATTAGATTATTTTGTCAAATTTTACCTTTTCTCTTATTTGTAATGAGTGACAAGCAAATTGTGTGTTCTCCACCCTATTTAGTGCAGTTACTATCATGTTATGTGACATCCTGCTTAGTGTAGATTTTTTTTGCAATACATCCTCTTCAGTTACAGATATATCGGCTTCTTTAGTGCAGTTTCATGAAGATATAGTAAGTGCAGCTGGATCCGTTTTAGAACTTCTTGCGAGGTAGCTATTTCTCTAGACTTAGCTATAGCTTACCAGAGGAGGGCTATAGGTGGATTTTTCCTGTTGCAAGTGTCTGTTTGCACAGCGTGATTTAACATACTGTTTCCACAGTGAATGCTCTGCAATGTGATCAAAAGCTTGAAAAAAATGCTTTTTTTTATTTTTTTTAAATCACCGAAACCTTGCTTTCCTTAAAGCCGATTCGAGACAATGTGCTAAGCTTGCAGAACATTGTAAGTAATGTTCAGTTTTAATGTTCAATTTTGAATATTGCTGCCTCCTTATATGCTCTTTAAACAGCAGCACATGTTATTTCTCATTTGCATACAGGCAGCAATTCACCCAGTCTGTTGCACAGTAGAGAACCAACAAACTCTGAAAGCAAAGCAAAGATTTGGAATTTCCCATGGAAGATGCTCTGTAATGTCTCAGTCCCGCTCTTAAAAAAATCAATGTTAGAGACGTAACCAGAAGTTTCTACCGAATAAACTGCAAAACACCATTCTCTGCCAACTGTAAACCCTGTAAACGAAAAAAAAAATCTAAAAATGTCAAACCAGCCTATCTGACACTAAGAGCCATGGAAACAATCACTGTCCTTACACATTAAACATAATCTGATATATAAGGCAAACATTGCTTTCACCTTTTTATAGGGTATTTGCTTGTTCTGAGTTTGCATCCAGTTTGTTCCACATTAAAAAAGCAGACTGGCTAAATTAATGTCTTACAGCAGGTCTGTAAATAGTCTTAAACTGGTGGGCGAGAGTACTGCTATTTTGGAAAATGTAACGTGATCACCAGAGGAAAACTGTAAAAGAACCCTTTTTTGTGTATTCTGGTAGTCAGATGTTCAAGGCATTAATTTGCTGCAGGATTTGTTTCTAAACGCATCTATAATTAAGCAAGCCTATCAATTAAACCCTATCGTTACAAAACAACTCTTTAGTCTGAATTAACCTGAAACTACCGAGATTTACCTTGAATATGCCAACCCAGTCTTTGGGATGGGGTTTGATGAACTGCGTGAGTGTGTAGTGACACTCCAAAGCAGCATGAGGAAGATAACTCTTCCCTACATTCTGGAAGATGACATGAGCAAAATTTGATGTTTCCATTGTAGGAAATGTGGATGGTCCCTTTTGTACGTGTCTATCTGTCAATCAGCAGCTGGCCCTGTATTAACACAGGAGACAGGAAAAAGAAATCAGGTTACTTTGGGAAATAACACAAGCAGGACTTTCCCAAATGACACCATACTTCACATGCAGGCCAAGATGCATTCAGACTTTCCGAAACATTAGCAAAAGCAACTGCATTGAAGAATCGAATGGATTACTTACTTTGACATGACAAAGCGTTAATAGTTAAAAGATGACTTTTTGTGAGGATAAGGGATAACATTTAGAAAACTTTGACATCATATGACAACGTTATTTTTTCACAAATATTGTGCAAATTATATAATTACTTTCAAGACATTAGAGACAAATTATAAACAAATGTAAAATTGTGTTTTGCTATAATGACATCAATTCCAATCTGTACGGACCTGAATAATTAGATTTATAATTAACGCTATTTACAATATGTTTATTAGTAGTAATGGTAATGTAAATCTTATTAATTTACAAGTGGACTTAGCAAAAAGCTAGCATCCTCAGCATGTCATTTTAATCCCCACCAAGTTCCCGTTGCTAGAATTACGGCCATTGGGCTAAACAATAACAAACAAAGTTCACAGTAATTACCGAAACCTATCCGGTTATACAGACGTACTTTCTGACGACACAATTTATAACACCCAAATCAAGTTATTCCGCCATCCTACTAAACTAAAGTAGCAATTATGTTTAAATCAGTTGTTTTATTTGCGAATCTCTGAGCAGCTAGCAGGCTACTGCGAAGAGAAGATTAGGCCACTAGAGCCAGCGTTTAGTTGCCAAGCTTATATTAAACTTGGAAATACAGGACAAAATACTACTTACAGTTGAAACAACTATTAAATGTTACATATAGTTGTAAATTTTCGATGTATTAAATATAAAGCATGGCCTACCACATGTTTTTCGATAAGCAGAAACCTTTGGCCGTGTTGTTGACGCACTTTCCAGGCTCAGCTGTACATTCCCCAGTCCAGTTCCGGGAACGTAATTACGTCACCGTGTTACGCATGCGCCCCACTTGCAGCTCCAACGGTCATATTCGAAAACACAGCCATGCTGAGGTTCAGCAGCTCTATCTCTTATAAACTATACATTAATGTATCTCATTCCTGCAAAAGAAAAAGATCAAATGCATTCCAAACATGGAGATTTTCTTTCGGAGAATTTATAACAGTTATGATTAGCACTGTCGCCTCAAGCCAAGAAGGTCCCGGGTTCGATTTTTGGACGTTCTCCCCGTGCTTGCGTGGGTTTTCTCCGGATACTCCGGTTTTCTGCCACAGTCCAAAAATATGTGCATTAGGTTGATTGGTGATTATAAATTGGCTGTAGGTGTGAGTGCGTGTGGTTGTGTGTGTGGCCCTGCAATGGACTGGCGACCTATGCAGGGTGTAACCCCTGCCTTTCGCCCTATGTGTGCTGGGATAAGCTCCAGCAGACCCCCGTGACCCTTAGTTGAGGAATAAACGTGTATAGAAGATGAATTAATGAATATTCTCTTATTTTTTTTTGTGACTATATCCTATTATAAGTAATATAACTTAATGAGTATTTCATTATTGTCTGTAAAAAGCATGTCAAGGTTCCTGAAATTTGCGTTCGTTTAATAAAATGTGATATTACTTATTACTTAAAAATAAGTCTGTAAATCACTAACGAAATGTAAGGCAATGCGATGTGCATTAGATATAATATTACAAACTGGGCAAACTTTTAACAAAGCCTCCAATCGCAATAACCCCTGTGAGGTTTCATCCAATGGAATTCTAGCTTTATCGCTGTCCCGCCTTTACATGATTTATATTGGAGCAGAAGGTTAGTAATTCTAATTCTGTATGGACAGAAGTAACATCATTCAACTGCTGGCCAATGCAGCTGCTGTGAGTCAGAGGGCAGCAGTAAGACACTATGGCGGCTCTGTTGAGAAGTTCTCGTAATCTTTTAGGCAGGTGGAATAACCATGTCGCCTTGGTGCAGGGTATGCACGATTATATTTATCTCTCTTAACGTATTTTATTTGCTTTTGTAGCGAATGTACTGCGTCGTTTTATGGTGTGTACTGTAAAACATTCTGCGCCACATGATCTTGGAGTGAGATGAGTTAAAACTGCTTTAAATGATACTGACTCAATTACACCTTTATTGTTATAGCAGTTTTTTTTAAATCCAAAGTAACAAAGGTCCTAGATTCGAAACCCGGACACGGGGTCTTTCTGTGCAGAGTTTTCATGTTCTCCTCGGGCTTGCTTGGGTTTCCTCTGGGTACTCCGGTTTCCTCCCACGGTCCAAAAACATGTACCTGAGGTTGATTGGTGACTCTAAATTGCCCATAGGAGTGTGTGTGTGTGTGTGTGTGT
>JAOTQW010000036.1:13528785-13542846 GCA_026260075.1 Sisor rabdophorus | reverse complement strand
ATATATATATGTGTGTGTGTGTATATATATATATATATATATATATATATATATAAACAAAATGTTAATCAAAATAGAACAGAAGGAAGTAAATAACTTCATTGTTTTAACTAACTTTATTGCCCTCAACCCCGCATTGCGTAGAAGGTTCGAAAGGATGTTTACGAAATCTGCTACACGCCATCTACCGAAGCACAACTTCTTACTGTTTATATATCATAACAAATAACCTGCTTCTTGTCTCGTTTGTGTCACATAAATCAGGTTTAGTTTGTTGTCCGTAGACAGGGTTGCGTGTGTTATGTGTTCGTGCATTCGCAAATGATATTGGTGACCATACCGACAATAAACCACAATCAGTCTTAACAGTTTATGGGGTGCAAAGTGATTAAAGGCTGACCTGCAGGAATTTTTCAAACGACACTTCTTATCGTCATCAATATAATAACACACACGAGGGATATTGTGTGACAAACTCGGGGTGTGTGCAATTATAGTAGCAGCGGTCTACCGCATATCGGCTGCGTCATAAAACTTTAACACAAAACGTGCGAATACACAAATTACTTTTGCGCATGGAAATACACACTAGTATTTTTTTAATGCGTATTAAGAGATATTAAGTTAAATTTAGCTAGCGTGGAAAAGGTTATCGCTTTATATGTATATAACAGCTGTTAAGGAACAATGATTTTAGGGCATTCCCTTGGTTATTGCACTACAGGCTGTGCCTTTAAAGCTGTAGGCACGGACAGCACCATAAAACCCGAGGCTTTCCGCGCTGTCTGACTTTTTCTCTTTTAATTACTTTATTACAGCAGCATCGGGTCGTCCGTTTGTTAACACAGAATACAAAGACGCAGACAAAATAGACGATTTCATCCATCGGCCAAGTGAGACTTGATTTTAATCATTCCTACAGTTTTGACAGGAAAAATAAATTCAGATGATTTTAATAACCCTACAAAGAGAGCTTAGATTTTCTATGCTTTTTATTGGCAAAACAAAACACTGAATTCTAATTGGATACAAAATAATTGGACATTTGCAGAAAAAGTTAAAATAAAATGGAAAATATTGAGGAAAATGATTGGGCATACTGCGTTGAATTTTATTCCAAATACTGATTTGCGGTTTCTTTGACAAAGACTACAACTAAGATAGAGATAGCAGTCCAAAAGGTGGTGCATAATCACAGTGGAAGCCATTGCTGTTCCTCACAATAACCACCAGGTGGAAGCAAAGTCCAGGCAAAAATTACAACAACAAATTTGCCTTTCCGGAGGCCTAATCGGTGGCAACTGACAGCCAAAAGATGCATTATGAGTCATTGATGCTAAATCTTGTGAAGGCGATAAAAAGATTCCTAGATAATTTACATTAAATTTGCAGCCCTACGTCTTCAAAAAAAAAAGATAAGAACCGTAAAGCGTAGAGTCACATCACAATATGATTAATTCATTCATTTATCTTTTATACCCTCTTGTTTCCTAAAACAGGGTCATGGGGGTCTGCTGGAGCCTATCCCTGCGCACATAGGGCGAGAGGCAGGGGTACACCTTGGAGAGATCGCCAAACCATTAAAGAATTATACATAGTGCAAAAGAATTTGTGTATTTACGCCGCAGACTGACCTGGTCATGAATTACATACAAAACATGCCGCTGACATGTCAGCATCAACGACCACGTCACACATGACTGACATGAAAAAGCAAAAAAGCCGAAATGAAATTATGATTGATAAGTTACATTTTAGAAATACCGAACACAATTATTGTATGAACTTAATTGTTTATATGACTACACTACTCATTTTTTCTCAATACCGCTGTCGTAACATTCTGTTGTAAGCTATTCTTTTCTGCCTATACTTTAAACACATATATGAGCTGAAATAGTCTTGCAGTCTATAATTAGGGGACTACCCTAAAGCTTAGTTTATTATATTCTGTAAAAGAAAACATGATTGGGTGTGAAAACAAAAAAAAGGCTTGAAGATCGAATTGCACAATTAAAGACTACCACTAGAGGCAGTGTGGGGATTTACATTCATTTATTCGTCTTCTAACCCGCTTATTCCCTAGCTCGGGGTCACAGGGGTCTGCTGGAGCCTATGCCAGCGCACATAGGGCGAGAGGCAGGGGCACATCTGGACAGGTCGCCAGTCCATCGTAGGGCCACATGTAGACAAACAACCATAAGCACACACATTCACTCCTATGAACAATTCAGAATCACCAATCAACCTATTGTAAGTGTTTTTGGATTGTTGAAGGAAACCAGAGTACTCGGAGAAGATTTAAAGATTTCTTAGTCTCAGCTCTCGCAAATTGAAGATTGAAATTGCTTCATTGGCATTAATGTATAGACACAAAACATTACTTCAAATTAATTGAAATATGCTGATTTTGCTTTACTACAAACAATAAGTTGTCGCCATGCTGTTGGCCCTATGAGTTGCTATATTCGTTTTCTTCAAATTAAACTAGGCTTTCGTTCTTTTTCAAATAGTATGAAGTAGTGCGCACAAATACCCAAGTCACACGTTTCTAAGTTACAGAGTGTCTTACATTAAAAGCCTTCCAGCATCCATCAGACTTCTGCGAGGGCTAGTTTTCAGTGCTCTTTCCTGACCCTACGACCCGCAATACATCAAACTCGAGGTCAGCTCCAGACAAGCAGGGGCTTTTCGCTGGGCTCTTGTGCAAGATGTTCAAGTGTTGGCTGTAGGGATCACCACCTGGTTTCAGTAGAGGTTCAATGACACGGTAACAACAATGCATTCTGCAGAGCCATGGTTGCATTTTTGTCAAGTAATCCGACCGATTACACAACAAAAGTAATATTACAAGCACTGTTTGTGGAAAAAAATGAACTAATAATTTAGAACGCGCTAGAAAATATTTCTGTCATATTTTCGCCTCACAGCACAAAGGTCCCGGGTTCGATTTCTGGGCAAGGGGTATTTCTGTGCAGAGTTTGCATGTTCACCCGCCCGCGCTTGCGTGGGTTTTTTTCTCCGGGTACTTTGGTTTCCCTCCACAGTCCAAAAACATACATTAGGATGACTGGTAACTTTAAATTGCCCATAGGAGTGAGTGTGAGTGTATGGTTGGTCGTCTATGTGTGGCCCTGCGATGGACTGGCGACCTGTCCAGGGTGTTCCCCATCCTCTCACTATGTGTGCTGGAATATATTCTAGCAGACCCCCTTTACCCCAGCTAGGGAATAAGCGGCTATAAAATATGAATAAATAAATTAACATTTTTGCTGTGATTTGTGACTAATATAAGGTATCTTTATTGTATCATAGAACGAATAAGTCAAAGGTATCATAAACACACACACACACACACTTTATATTCAATCTCATGAGTCGGGAGCTTATCCCAGATATCAAATACCACTGAAATTTCATTCATTCAGTCATCTTCTATACCCACTTATTTCCTAACCCATATATATATATATATATATATATATAGAAAGAGAGAGAGAGAGAGAGAGAGAGAGAAAGAGAGAGAGAGAGAGAGAGAGAGAGCAAATTCCAGGGAAAGGTCTTTCTGTTGCATGTTCTCCCAGCGTTTGCGTGGGTTTTCTCCAGTTTAAGTGTTGACTCTAAATTGCGTATAGGGGTATCTGAGTTTGTTCCTTTATGTGTGTCCCTGCGATGGACCAGCGATCTGTCCAGGGTGTACCGCTGCTTTTCGCCTGCTTGTGCGCTGGGATAGGCTACAGTAGACCCTGTGACCAAGAGTAAAGGAATAAGCGGATATAAAATATTAATGAATTAATAACATTTTATTGGTTAAGACTGCCTATCAAATAAGATCATGGGTTCAATTCCCAGCACCACTAAGTTGCCATGCTGTTTCCGTGATCAAGGCCCTATCAGTTATGGTAGCTTACCTGATAAAGCTGTCTGTCTATGACTTATTGGTCTATGTCTATGGGTTATTGACTATATACATTAAACTTCCTATTGTCAGAAATCTACAATCATAGCAAAGAAAAAAAGGGAAAACACACCACGATATAAATAATCAGGTTTAGATGTACTAGAAGCATGTTAAAGTTAGTAATAGTGACATGAAATGTAGACAAATTTAGCAAATGATGCTATGTATTTTAATATTTATTCCAAATAGTCTATGTACATTAGTTTCAAGCCACTAGTCAGCGATTTAATATTATTTAGTTTATTTTTTTATGCAACTAGCGGCTATTCTGTACAAAAAGACTATTTAAAAGTCTTTTTTAAATTCAAAACCTATTATTATATATATTGCCGGAAATGACAAAAACAATGGTGCTATGGATCTCATTTACAGCCTTGTATCTGTGTGTGTGTGTGTGTGTGAGTGAGTGGGCTGAGGGTCATCCATCAAACCCTACTGTCGAGCGCTGCCTCTGCACACACTATAAACAGCCCATATTCGCCTCAGTCGCACGCATTTACACAACATCCAAGCTGAGGGAGAAATACACACCAAAATCAAGAAAGCATTAAAAAGACAGAAGCAGAAATGGATGCTGATTCGAAGAATATTCATCAATCGCTGCTGCTATTAGTGTTTTTCTTATCATGGTGGTGTTTTTTCCAGCTCGGAAATGTTTTTGGTTAAACCACAGCCACCGTATGAAGCAAAATCAAACATTCTCGAGGGTAATATTGTTGAGTTATTTTTGTAACCTTTCATTAACTTTTCGTTGTGGAGATGTGGCAAAAATAAAAAAAACAGTGATATGTTGAGATTTGAAACGTTAGTACTAATATCTTTTATATATTATTATTATTACTATTATTGTTAATAGTAATAGCACTACTACTACTACTACTAATAATAATAATATTAATTAATAATCATACAAAGATTTATAATAATACCAAGAAGAACAGGAACAAGAAAACAAATTATTCGATTTAAAAAAAATAGATTTAATGTTATTACCAAACATTATTTGATCAGCTTGTTTAGCTTACTAACAGAGAGGCTTTTTTTTCAATTATAATACATTTTGCGAATGTCTGGGATCAGCATTGACTTTTATGCCTAACAGACGGTGAGCGCGCCTGATCACTGTGTCAGATCCTCACAATGAGATAGCGCTGGGAAACATACAATAAAAAAGCGAGAATAACCGAATAATATAAACTTTCATTAATATCATAAGAAAGCTGTTAATTTGATATCTTACGTAAAAATTAAAAAACAGAATAACAGTTTTTCTAAACTCAAGAATAAATATGGTGCCATTGAATAAATATAATTATGCTGAAGGCTTTAAAACAACAGCAATAACAAAAAGCCCTACTAATAATAACAATAAAGAGAAGAAGACGAGGAAGAAGATGTAAAAAAGGAGTCTTATCAGTATAAGGAAATGCAGCAAACTATTTTTCCATTTCAAATAAAGTGGGTAGAACTCACGTAACTGAATTTGTGCAATACAAATTATATTAATTATATTTTATATTATATGTTTGAAAATTCTATTTAGTTTGCACGTGCCAACTTTAATTAGTGACATATTTACCATATTTTCCAAACCATATATGCACACCATATTATGCACAGTATAAGGAGAAAGAAAATCTTCATTAGATATACAATTTAACCCACACAAATAAAGGAAATAAGAGCTAAAAATTAAACAGACTACTTAGGAAAGCTATACATAGGTTAAATGTAAATAATTTAACAATATTTTGCTTATATTTTAAAATCACAGCTTGGTAGAAAACGTGTAGGAAGGAGTAGGGAATTTTTTGGAAGAATGCGTACACCCACTTCTTTCTTACACAATACATCCAGTGTAATTGCTGAAAAAAATCTTTTTTTCTTCTGCTCACAGTCTTGGTAAAATATCCATTTATAGATCCTTTCCCATTCAGCCTCATCCAGCACTAAATTGTATAAGGACAAACGAATAAATGATCCACAAACGGTTTGAAATTATAACTAATATGAATCCATTTTAGATAATTTTTTTAGAGAACGAATATACAACAAAGAGACTCACATCGCGATCACTATATGCTGTTTCCCTCTTCCTGAGCACATATGATCTAAGAGAGGGCTAGATGGTTTAAATGTGTTTCTTAGGGCACGAAGCTGTCAGACCTTTTGGCGAGCAAGATTGATAGCGCGCAGGCTTCCAGGGTTCTTTGTTTGGAATATAAGCAATAAAGAGCTTGTGGCCCACTGCCACTTACAGCTAAAAACAGCATAGGTAAAAAGTCGCAGACTGAATAATCTGTGTTCCATATGCGTTGATTATTCATTTATACAATAAAAATATCATTCTGTCCATAGATAGTTCGAGTCTTATTCAACTTTTCAATGTCATTGTAAGGTCAGTCAAGGCAACAACATATGCGCTCATAATTGGAAAACAGATTATGTGGTAAATACTGCTAAAAAATGCGGGACATTTGTATTAGACACAGTTTGAATATTGGGCAAAATTATTGATAATAAAAATAACCTTAATTCACATTCACTAACATATTAACAATAATATTTCAACCGTTCAGGCAACATATTAGTATTTTGCCCAATTATAAGAGTATCCACAACCTCAAAAGTTTTATTGCACAACGTAATTATTACAATTGATTAATTTAAGCTTATTATTATGAGACAATAGCCATGTAACTGGCAGTGTACCACCTTCACGGACGCGCGCGCGCGCCCCCCTGTGCGCGTGACCTTGCAGACTTAAAATCTGCTCACACTTGTGAACGCGCACGACAGTGCACGTGCAGGGGCTCTTACGCATGCGTATTTGGGAACGCGCGTTGTCAGACAAAAGTTAGTGGTAAAACTCGGTCGCAAGATTAATGGGTTTCTTTTGAGCATGACGGTCGGTGGATCTTATGTGGTGAGTTTTTTTAGATAGTTTTCCAGTTTTTTTGTGACCCACAATCCCATTTGATTCGGAAAATACTTTTAATAAAGTAGGTGGCGTATAGCTATATTTTAGCTGTATAGATATATATTTAATATACACATTTAAGAACTAGCTACGCTTCTTAGCTTTCGAGTATGTGGGTAAATTGTTCACAAAATGCGCAAATAAACTAGCCCGTCCCTGAGAATGAGGCGTTCCTCTTCGACTTTTCTCGATCAATCACGCGGACAGTGGCTCCTTTTGATTAAATCCCAAATTGTCATTGGACAGAGGTAATCATGTGACAAGCAATACGGTCCAATTTCAACCTTGTCTCCATGAAAGCAGTTTAATGGTATCGCGGTCCCCATACGGCCGTAATCAACAAAATAGTGATTTTTTTTTCAACCGGGCACAATATTTCAATATTTCTTCTAAGGTCCCAAATCTGTGCGCGGGGAATTCCTTTAAGACTCGGAGGAGATGAATTACGAATTCGAGCGAGAGACTGGGTTTATCAATAGTCAGCCGTCGCTCGCTGAGTGCCTGACATCTTTTCCCCCTGTCGCTGATGCATTTCAAAGTTCATCAATCAAGAGCTCGGCGCTTTCACGCTCGACACTGATTCCTCCTCCTTTCGAGCAGACCATTCCCAGGCTGAATCCGGGCAGCCACCCTCGCCATAGCCGCCCTAAGCAGAACCCGAACGGCGTATGCCCGCTGCCCGCTGCCTCTTTACCCCCGGAGTACCCGTGGATGAAGGAGAAAAAAGCTTCAAAGAAAAACCAGACCTCAACTACAGCCACAGCCGACCCTGCACCACTCTACTTTTCTCCTGAAGGTAAAATACATTAAAATCTTATCCAAAAACTTGAAATATAAATTATACATCATTTCATAAACATACCCAAGATATCTAATGGATTACGGGCAAAAGACAATCGAATTTGTTCTCGCCCTGGTGAATCTGAGCTCAATAGTGTATGCAGTGTTTGATACGGAAAAGCACGACAAATTATTTAATAGAGACAATGTTTTTGCACAACTCCTAAACTTCACGTGTTCTACTTGTAGAGCAGGGTGTGAATTTTAATATTTGACAGTAATGAAGAGTGATAGATTGGTATTACTCAAGTCGGCAGCTGGCGTGTTCATTAATCTTCTCGCGGGCTCGTCCGCGCTCACACCGCACACATCACTTACACACACACACACACACGCACACACACACACACACACGCATACACACATACACACACACAGCTTTCTGGCACAGGGGCCGAGGACACAAATTATTCTCGCGCCGTGGCTTCATTCCCTTCCCACAATTTATGCCCGTTGCGAACCAAAATATATTGGACAAGTTTTTGTGAGGTCAGCTGTATAACCCCAAAGTGCGTTGTTAACAAAGGCCTGCTGGTAATTAGTGGCATATTATATAATATATAACGTTGCATTGCGCGTGCAGGTTCGCCGGAGGTTTCCGATGGTGGCGGAGGTGGCGGCGGTGGTGGCGGTGGCGGCGGCACACGCAGACTGAGAACAGCCTACACCAACACACAGCTGTTGGAGCTCGAGAAGGAGTTCCACTTTAACAAGTACCTGTGCCGACCAAGGAGGGTAGAGATCGCAGCGTTGCTGGACCTCACGGAGAGGCAAGTAAAAGTTTGGTTTCAGAACCGCCGCATGAAACATAAGCGCCAGACGCAGAGCAAGGAGAACCAGAACGGTGAGGGGAGAGCTGTAAGCCTCGATGAAAACAACGAACATGGCAAGATGTTTTACGAACAATCAGCAACAAACGCCGTTTCCGGGGCTCTCTTGGAGAACGAGAGTTACGCGTTCCAGCAGAACACTACGCAGAATGGACACAATGGAGAGTCGCCAAGCTCTACTGTTTCGCCCCTAAACAGTAATGACAAAAATTTGAAACATTTTCCCAACCCGTCACCCACTGTTCCCGTGTGCGCCCCTACAATAGCTGTGGACGGCGCAGCTGCTAAGGACAATGGCACTCCACCAGGCCTGGACGGCCCTATGCACGACTTTCACGTTTTCTCCACAGATTCCTGTCTACATCTTTCAGATGCCATCTCTCCGAGTGTATCAGAGACGGTGGACAGCCCGATGGGTTTAGACACGGACTCATTTGATTTCTTTTCGGAGACGCTTACGACGATCGACTTACAACATTTAAACTACTAACCGTTTTTGAGCACAAGGAAACCCGTTATCTTTCTCTCCGTTGACGGATGGTCAGTGAGTTTTAATTATAATGTTTGAAAATTAGGCCTAGACCATTAGCCTGCGAAGAGTTGAGTTTATAAGTCTGATTGAGTGATTGTGTTTACAACGCAGAAACAAAAAAAAGAAAGTGATATTTTTCGTTTTATTTTTGTATAATCTTTGCGGCAATGTGCCATATTTTTTTAAAATAAAGTTTTTACATTGCTGAAGATAAAAAAGGTTTCTGTATTGCACAACTTTTGTAATATTTTGCTACTTACTGAGCGGATTGAAAGTGTTAAAATATGGCAAATAATATTTAGAAAAGAATACAATTCTCTATATTTATAATGCTCAGTCCAGGCTGTAAGAAATAATCTAAAAACATCGTTTATTTAATTAGTATTTTAAACCAAGCAAACCGTTGATTAGATTTCCTCAGGCTTGAATGCGTGTAAAAAGCTAATGAAAGAGATGTATATCCTTGCTGCTGCAAGAGAAAACAAACTCTTTAGAAGAAAACACGGGTAGCACCCCGTCTAAGGGCTATAGAGTTTAGCAATTAAATTTTATAGCCTATTAAACCTTCTACAGCGGGGTTAGTGTTAAAGCCGCAGTACGAGTAATTCAATCTGAAGCTAGGGACGATCACAGAACTACTCACCGTTAATCAGTAAAACAAAATGGAACTTGTTGTTGTATTTATTTATTTATTTGATTATTTAGTTAGTTGTTTGTTAGTTAGTCTGTAAATCGGCCCACACCACGATAAAATGTCGGGTCTACACACTACGATCGTGGTGTTAATATATAATTTATTTTTTATATATTCAAATTATCAAATATTATATATTAAAGCGTCTCAAAGAAAAAAAAACGAACTACTGTCCTGCACAGCTAACCCTTGCGTGGGGTCGATACGTAAGACGACTTTAATAGGCTGCCCAACCATAAAACCGAAAATCCCAGTGCTTACAAACAATTTATATAAAACTTTTTTTTTAACTTTCAGGCTTTGAGTTTAGACCTTTTTAGTAGTGATTCGGGATTGATTTTAAGGTTTTTTAAAGTAAAGGTATTTTATAGCGTGTTAAAATCAATGCTTAATAATTTCTAGTTTAATTAACGACTCTGCATTAAAAAAAACCCCAATAAACCTACAGTTTATGGAGCAGCTTCACAGAATTTGAGATTGTTAAAGAGAAAAAGAAAGCATTTACAAACTACAAACTTTTTACAATCCATTATAAACTATTATAGACTATTATTAATATACCCATCCACCACTTTAACGATGATTTTATTACTTCTCCTGTTTATCGGTGGGTCGTTGAGCTACTTTTTAAACAGCTGAAGCGCTGCACCGCCGAAGTGGGTATTAAAATGGAAATGAGTTTCCTCTATTCTCTTGGTACTGAATACTGGATTTATCCACAGATAATAGAGCTAATAAAAAACTGTGGGTGACAGATTTCAATAATAGAATTCAATTTCAATGTATATCACATTAATAATTGATTGAATGTAAATCATCAACTTTACATTAACTAAAAAAAGAGCAAAAATAAATATTAATGTACAAACCATAACTTTTTTTTAACTTTAAAAAGGTTTTAGGGAATTATTTGACAGTAAATAATGAAGAAAAACATTTGTTAGAGTATATTAAATAAGCCAGTAGGACAATCTTTACTTAGGTTGCAAAAAAAAAAAGAAAAAAGAAATTCAGCTTAAAAGATGCCTTTTAAAGTTTACTACATACTGTAGTAAAGTGGACTAATATGCAGCATGAACTTACACCCATTGTGCAAAAGAAATGCCTGCTGGGTTACTGGCTAGGTTTATCTGGATAGTAAATTAGCATATTAGTAAATGTGCAACAAGCATTTTGCACATTGACACCATCCAATCTATAAAGCAAACCAACTCCAAATGATTTTTTATATAATAGTGATTATGTCACAAGTATTATCAAGTCTAATTGTGTTATGTAACAATTAGTTGAATGTAGGCGATCTCACATACATTTTTTTTATCAACATCTCCATTTAATCATTTTAGCACTGGCTTGTACAGCAAGGGAAAACCCTTAATAGTAACAAAATATTCTGTAACACTACCCAGCAACAGCGACTTTTTACTGTTTAATGCCCTTCTTATGCCTATTATCTGGCCATAAATTTTAATGATTACATTTCATGATGTATATCCTCTGGATGAATGGATATATGTGATGTAGAGAAAAATGGTGTAAAAAGTTATGAGTGACACATTTTATTAGGGGGAGTTTGAGCAATTGATATGTACCTTTCGACTAACTGAGTTTTAGGATTATCTGGGTTTTGAAGGACAATCCTAATAACCATGAAAATACTACATGAGTATTTGATTTCAGTAAAACCTCTATTTACATTACAGTATTTACACAAGACAAAATAAGATCATAGTTTCCCGACACAGGATACTGATGAAAGAAAACTTCCCGACTACCACTAAAGCCTATACAACATTCAAATTCATAGTGTTGGATATTCAGTGGTTTCCATGGAAACAGTACTCATGCTTTGCAGTCTGTGCATCATTCCTATGCAGAGCTTTGCTACCCAGAGGCATCAGAGCAAACAACTTTCATTAAATGGTAGAACTAGTCTCACCTTGCACCCTGAATCTACTGAGGGACATTCATGCCTCCGGATAGCATATGTCGTCTGGGGCTTTTATTGTGGACTTAAGTGATTTTCATGAAGTACAAAGACAATTAAAAGATGCAGTATGAATTACGGTATAGGAATTACAGCCATGATAAGTATTTGTAAGAACATATGATGTAGTTAGAGCTTAACCTTAGGCAGTGGTGCAATAAGAATATTTGTTCCATCAGTGCTCCACGTGTTCTTCCTTTGTGAAAACAAATTTCCTCTCGGTTCTCCAATGTTTTTCCTCTGTCCAAAAACAGATAGCTAGGCAGATTAGAATGTGAAAAAATTCCCAAAGTTTCCTCAAAACTGAAAGAGCATATGAAATTTTGTGCATAGTGCACCATGAGAGTGTTTCTAGAACAGGCTCTGAATTTGTCACATACTTATGAATAATACTTTTGGATAAAGAAGTTACTGATAAATGTATGTTTGAACCTCCTCACCTAAATTATAACCCGAATAAACGTTAGTCACATAACATTATAAAAACAAATATAATTAATAAAATGTAAAATATAATTATACATAATATTTCAGTTTATGGTAATGTCAAGAAATGTAACAAACCACGTGTTATTACAGGTTATTGTTTTGATTCGGTTCTGGATTATGTTACCCTTTATATAATTTTAAAGAATTTTATGCAACAGCTGGATGGAGGTTACTCACAGCTGCATAGCCTGCAGGTCTGAGCCAAGTTCATGAGCACACTCTGAAGATCTGTTGTAAACAAAACCAGACAGTGAGGGGGTGTAAAGCTCAAAGCAACTGCATGCACATTTCTCTTACTACAGAAGCGAACAAAAGGGATTTTTAGGCTTGAATGCATTGATAATAAATACACTGTCCATCAAGGGTGACCTTTTGTCTTTTTTTATCTGGCAATTCATTTTTTCCCCCAAGATGTTAGCATCAAAGAAAAATAGGTGAGGTTTCCATGTAAAGTAATTCTGAGCTATTTAAAAACAACACCTGAGCAGCTTAATCCTTTGAAGGCCAAAGGGTGAATGTGCTGTTCCCTCTATCCAGCTATCTCAGTTTTAACTTCACACATTTCGCTGTACCTTCCAGACAGGCTGAATTACAGTGGTTAGTGTGAATCATCACATGTTTGGCTTCTAGGTTTTAGTGGCTGCTTAGATGTTCTGATATCAGCTTCAACTAATCTTAGTGACCTCATACCTCCTAGCGAAAAAATTAGGGTTTCACTTAAAGTCTCATCCTTAAACAGCCACCATCTTGGCGCCAGAACAGTGAAAAGTCCTAAAGGAAACCCTGCTTCTTTGAGGATGGTGGAACCAGTCAAGCGGCTCTGCTTTGTTTATTGGCTATGTAGGCAGTCTAATGCGTGCAGCCACAAGAAGCTATTCAAGGGTGTGTACATATATATATATATATATATATATATAGCCAGAATGTTATCAGCCAAAAACCGCACCACAAATTTTAAAAGCCTTTACCATACCTTAGAGTGAAGATAAGGCTTTGGTTGTTACGTCAGTATAGAAGCAGAATCCAATGGGAAGTAGTAGCTCACTGTTTAAGATGCTGGACTGTTAATTGTAAGATTGTGGGTTAAATGAAGATTGTTGGGTTAAAAATGGAATGCAAATGCTAGACGCTCTGGATAAAAGCGTCTGCCAGAAATGTACAAGAAAAAGTTTTGCATGTGGTGCCAATGAAAATCTGTTAAAATTTTTATAAAATATTTTAATTTTATTTCATTTTTGTTATTAATTTACATATAATAACTAATTTACATTTTCTTCCTGTCTATTGATAAGAAATACAGCCCTGGCAAATACCTCCTTAAATCACCCTGTTTTACGATTAATGAATAGTACCTGTTCGCCAGACATTATTTAAAACATTTCCTAGATCTGTACCTTTAAAAATTGTCTCTTTTGTCCAATGGCTTATGATTTGTTCTGTTCTACCACAGATGGACTTCATCCAAAGTGCAGAAATGAAAATTCAGAAATTTAGTGGGGTGCACCTGAGCCGAATTTTGATTGTCATAGGATGAACTAGGTCTAAACACTAACAGCAATGTAATAGTTGAAGTAAAAAATAAATGCACTAGCACAGTTTGGTCACCGTGTAATGATTGACAGTGACCTTCTCTATAATGGGTACCTGTGGGCACATGTATGTATGTAGTATGCATTTATGTATGTATGTACCTACCCATCCATCCATCCATCCATCCATCCATCCATCCATCCATCCATCCATCCATC
>JAOTQW010000036.1:13510631-13524649 GCA_026260075.1 Sisor rabdophorus | reverse complement strand
CCATCCATCCATCCATCCATCCATCCATCCATCCATCCATCCATCCATCCATCATACCTACCTATTTACCTACCTACATACCTGTCATACACATATAACTTTTAAGGGTTAAAACACTGTAGTATATTTTCTGCAATAATGCATCTTATATAACTATTGATACAATAGATTACTATTGGTATAGATACTAATAGATAATAGATACTATTTAGTTATTTTTTATTTTTTTAGCTCATACAGTCAGTGTAAATAAAAATGTACAACCTCTGTAGACAATATCAAATAAACTAAGCTTGGTTACTTTAACTTAATTCAGTCAGAAAATTCAAACGCTTATGTGTATCTAAGGCTGCTGGGATTGGAGGTGTTGATTTTATTTTCCCACCCATATTCCTATTATAACTTCTAATCCCTGCTATCCCTGTAAGTAACATACGTACTAGTATAGCAAAGGAAAACACATTTAATATTTTCATTTCTCAATAGGATTATTTTCTTTTTCTGCAACACTACACACCCACACAAAAACCCACACATTCCTCTGCTTTAGGTTGGTGCCAGAAGCTAAGATGTGTGAATTGAGGTGAGTCCAGATCAAACAAGGCTGTCTAAGAGGAGATGAGATACGAATGTGCTGCCCTCTTCTTTGAAAGGTCAAAGGTTACCCCATCTCACCTCTCCCCCTGTGTGCAGGATGGAGTAGTGGCCAGGTCAGCTGTAGTTCAAATACTGCTGAACAGCAAAAGAGATACTAAAATTTTTCAGCAAAGCATTCACACTAACCTCTACTGTAATATGTAGCATCAATAGACTGGGCAAATAGGTAATGTGTAGCCTTGACAGACTGTACAAATAATTTTTTGACTTTAAGTACAATAATTACTTAAATAACTTTTATTTTTGTCTGTTTGACAAATTTTCATGAACTAAAGTAAATTAAATTGTTTTGCTTTCTAAAAATGAGATAATTTGGCATTGAAGACCAGGATGTGAGACAAAGCAGGTCTTCGGTCAGGTCATCTGAGATCTGTGATTTCTGTGAAATAGTGCAGGACCCAAGATATATATATATATATAGATATATATATATACAGAGAGAGAGAGAGAGAGAGAGGGAGAGAGCATGAAAGAATTGGGTAGGGTGCTGATGTGTTAGTGTTGTTGGAGCCCTACATCATCATAGCCTTTAATCGGTTTTTGTAAAAGCAGGAGGCCCCTTTAACCAGTCTTTGGCTTTTTTGATCAAGCACCTCAGGTTCTTGTAATCTTGAATTATTTAAAATTTATTTACATTTTGTATTTTTTTTTAATTATTAAAAATTTATTTAAATTATTTTATGCTTATAATAATATTGTAGCTAAAAAAATATTATTGACCGACAACAAAAACAGCATTCAAACGTCCAAACACCATTTGTACTAGTATGTTACCACTGACAAGCATGGCTACTTCCGTTTTTTGAATAGACAACTTTAAAACTTCCGTGTTTCGAAGGCGAGTGTGGCCAGATCTGTTAAATTTATTGCCCTACCCGTATTTCTTCCAATCCGCCTACGTGTGGTAGGATTGGGTAAAGTTCCATACATTCGTTTAATCTAATACATCAAAAGTGCTGAAAACCAGGAAGTAAGTGAGACATAATAACCAATCCCGGGTATGGGGGCGGGATTTGTCAGAATACGGGTAAAACAACTAATACTACCGCTGACCGGAGAGCAAGAAGCGCGCAGTATCAGAATGAAGTCTTTACCGGAGGATTTAACCACACTCGTCTCAGGTAGCAGATTAACGCAGTGAATGGCGTTTACAAATATAAAATAAAGTGTTTAAAATCTTTTAAAATCTCTGATAACGTGGTATCACTCAAGAATCAACAGCAAACTCGAGCTCTAGTTTGTTGGCCGCGGTTATCAGGTACAAATGAGGAAGTTAATAAATGAGAAGAGAACTGCTAGAACACAAACCAGTGAATTAAAAAAAGTACTTTTGACTATAATCTGTTGTAGTGTAATACGTTTACAATAAATTGGTTTACAATAAAATTATGACCCTGGTTGGTTTATTTGATTTTCTGAAAGATTAAGGGTTTTAATATCCAACCTGTTTGATGGGGGAAAAAAACAGTAAAGTGTATATTGCAATATATAAGGTGTGGCATGTTTTTTTTAAGATCTGGAAGCATTTCTGACCGAGGTTTTGAAAGGAGAAATCTTGAGCAAGAAGGCAAAAGACAAAAAAGATGCATTTATAAAGAGAATAAAGGAGGTCAAAGCCAGGTATGAAAGAATAATCACTGGTGTATTACATACAAAGTGTATTACATACAAAATGTCCATGAATAATTATTTTAAGTTGGTATTATAATTAAAACTCACCAGAATATGTATTTCTTTCAGTTACCCTCAGGATTTCAAGGAAAAGCGTAAGTTTTTAGGTTGTTTGACTTTTTGACTTTTGTATGATGTTTGTGGTAGGTGCATAAAGCACATTACTGCAGCTTCTTCCTGCCACACAACACACTAAATATTACAACTCTAGTCTGTGCAAAAGTATATTTTAATATTAACAAATTAAAAACTTTGAATTCTGATATATTGAAGAATGATTTTACTTATTTCTATTCTATGCCTGCGGACTTTAGGACGCTACCATATAACAAAGGCCACAAGAAGTTCCACTTTATGCCATTTGCACTTATTTCCCTAAACAGGACATCATAATGTCCTTGAATAATCTTTTATTGTGAATGCATGAAAAGGTTGGGGTAACAGGTGCACTATTCATTCCTATTTTGCATTTGGCTATCCAAAATCTATGCAAAGTAATGTGTTTTTAGATCCATATGTTTTGGTTGATTGCCATTCTTTAAGCTGTGCCAGTTTAAGAAAATTAGCACTCTGTCTTTTAGCTCTGACAGCGAATATTAAATGCAGTCACGTCAGTACACTTTATAGACAAAAGTATTGGGAGACCTTAGCATCAAATTAATGTGTTTGAACATACTATTTTAAATTTAGTTTTAGTAGTACTTTACATTATATTTTAGTGTTGGTTAAGGGGATGTTTCTATTTAGCCACAGTCGTATTAGTGAAATCAGACACGACGTGTTCAGTGGGGTTGAGGTCCAGATTCTGTAAAGTGTTTTTACACTCCAAATATAACACAGTGTTTTCATGAAGCTTATGAAATTTTGTAATGTAGGAGATGAAGACTGGGATGAGATTGAGGAAGCAGACAGCAACCATGATGGAAGTTCACTGCACTCTGAGCGCACAGATAGAGACGAGGAGACGTATGATGGTACATGCACTTTTTTGTTATAACAGACTAGACACTGGTGCACCGTTTATACTGCTGAATTATTATTTTGCTATGCTTATCTGCTATTAATGTAAAGCTAAAGACACAAACTGTTTTTTTGATAATATAATTTTTTTCCACATAAAGCTAGACCGAAGAGATGAACATATTCAGAAAATCCTGTATTTCAGTATAACGCCTAATGAGCTCCACTACCTTCTTGTAGCTCAGCTAATGCTCCTCTGTCCTAACAACTGTTTTAAGGTTTGCTGTAGCTTAGCAACAAGCCTATGAACAACTAAAAAGCAGAGGCTACAGAGACTAAGCGTTTCTTTGTTTTTGCACAAATGCTTTATGACATGGGCCTCAGACAATGCCGCCCACAGCCAATGTCATTTCGACTGCTGTTCTCATTGGGCATCGCAAAGCCATTCTATTGGATAAAGCTAAACCAAAGAAAGCCTGTAAATCTCTCTTAATTTAAATCCTTGTGCCAATCTTATCACATAAGCAACCCAGCAGCTCTAGCAGAAGTGCAGATAGATATTACTGTGTGCGGTTTTAGCATGGATAATTTTGAGTTCTACATGGTCGTGTGTGTCTGCTTGTGCAAATGTGTTAGTGTTGTTTTTATTGCCTTGAAACATGGAAGTGTTTTATAGGCCCTTTTGCCCTTTGATAGCACAGCTGTTCCTGTACCCAGGAGAAAGTGCCTTGAGCCAACACTGCTTTTTAGGAATGAAATTAAGCAAACTTTGAGGTTAGACCCAGAGGTAGTTTACTTTCACTTGCTTCCATTTTAATCAAGGCATGCCATCTTTTTTTTTTTTGATAGAATGACATGTTCAGTAAATATAAATGTAAGTCATGTGCATCATAACTATGATTTTTTTTGCCAAGGATTTTTTGTTGTTGAATCTAGTTTCATCCTCATACATCTAATGCAGCTACTCAAATATGATCACGGAATGTTGCTTAAACTTATCACCCCAATAACCAAAGATCTGCAGATAATAACAACATTTATTGAATTGACAAACATAAATTAAGATCTAAAATGATAACTATAGGTATTCTTCAGGCTTTTGTGTTGGTGACTGTCCGCATTGAGCCTTTCTTAGCGTGACACTTTGTCAACAGTAGTGATTGCGATATAGAGATATTTTTTGTTTGGAGGAGGTCATTTATTCATTTGGACTCCCACTCTCATTCAGCCATGCAAATAGTGGAATATAAACAAATGGGTTAGGTGGGATGTTTAGCTTTGCAATGCAAATAAAGACTGCATATGCGGTGCATTTTGGTGATTTTTGGTTTGTAGAGTAAACCAGCCCTATGTAAACCAGGGTGATTGGTTAACCTTATTTTCATTTTATTATTCATCTACAAATCTTAACAACAGTGACATGACCATGTCAGGGTAAATAATAAAGTCTGTAGTACAGTGAGAGGAAAAATTATTTGATTCTTTGCTAATTTTCTAGGTTTTTCTCCTTTCAAAAAAATTTATCAGGCTATGATTGTAATGGTAGGTTTATTCAAACAATGACAGATGGAATAACAACATAAACATAAAAAAAGCATTTAAAAAAATTAAATATATGTATAAAAGGCATCTGTCATTCCAAACGCTCCACAATAGCCAAGACCAAAAAAACGACCAATGGAAGGGGATATAATACCATCACCAAGAATGTGACAATGGTTATCGCTTTTATTTGCACAAATACATAAAAAAAACCCAACATTGATCTCCCTCAATCTGGGGCGCTATGCAAGGTCTCAACTTGTACAAGAGTACAACAAGGAATCACCACAAATAGGAGATAGGAGGAGATCTTGTGAATGATCCAAAGAAAGCTGGGACCATAGTCACAAAGAAAACAATTACAAAAAACACTATGCAGTATGGGACTGCAGCTCCTGCAAGGTCCTTAAGAAAGCACATGTACAGGCCATTCTGATGTTTGTAAATTATTTAGAGAACTGTTGTTGTAGTCAGATGACCACAACAAACTGGCCTGAGAAGGTAAACTTGGTAGACAAGTTTGGAGGAGAAGAATGCTGCCTATAATACTAAAAACACCATTAACACCATCACACATGAAGGTGGAAGCATTGTTTTGGGGTGTTTTGCTGGTACGGGAACAGGACAACTTAAAACCAAGGTACAATGACCAGGGCTATAAATGATTAAATCTTGGGGGATAACTTCAGCCAGGTCACTGAAAATAATTTTTGGATAAGTATTGTAGGATGACAGTGACACAAAACTAACACCTAACTTAAAGTCTGAGAAAGAAGCTGAATGGTAAAGTTGCCAAACATTAGCCTCAAAACCTAGAAGAGGGTCTGGAGTAAGTAAATGACTAGGGGAGGATCTGGAGTGAGCAAAGAGGAGTGGAACTAAATCCCATCCTGAGACGTGTGCAAACCTTGTGGCCAACTAAAAGAAATGTCTGACCTCTGTGATTGCCAATAATAGTTTTGCCACAAATAACAAAGCTTTATTTGACATTTATTTCATCATTAGAATGTAAATTAATTCAGAAATTATTTGTCAGTGGGCAAACAGACAAAATCGGCAGGGGTGCAAATAAGATTTCCCTTACTGCAAAAATGTATTTATACCATTTACATTGGGTTTTCACAGGAGCTCAGCAAGCCCCTCCAGTAGCAGCCCAAGATCTTCAAGCTGTGTTTAAGAGTGGTTACCTGGAAAAACGAAGAAAAGGTGGGCAGGCCTTGACGCCTTCTAAACAGATTTATTTTACGTCGTCTTGGTTTTAACCTACCGTAACCTGTTAACATGTGCCTTCTGGCAGATCACAGCTTCTTTGGCACAGAATGGCAGAAGAGATGGTGTGCTTTGAGCAGCCACACGTTTTATTATTATGGCAGTGAGAAAGGTCTGACTGTTTCTATTCCTAACAAGTTGATGTGCATATCAGTTATTAAACAAAAGAGAATAAATTATTGAATCATACTATTATACTATTGAATCGTTTAATGAACTGTTTACCAAGTACGAACATTAACACACAAATCAACAAATGAACTTTATTAAACAACTTCTGCATCTCACCAGATAAACAGCAGAAGGGAGAGTTTAATTTCACTGGTTACTCTGTCAAAATGAACAACACATTGCGCAAAGATTCCAAGAAAGACTGTTGCTTTGAGATATCTGCTCCTGACAAACGGGTTTATCAGGTAAATGTTATCACCGATAGTCTGTTTATATTAAATTCTTCTCTAATCTCTAAACACTAATATATCTGCTTGTGTAAAATTATTAATGGAAGCTAATTACTTCCTCTTTTCACTTCTAGTTCTGTGCCTCTTCACAGAAAGAGGCAGAGGAATGGGTAGAGCAGATTAGCTTTGTGATAAAAGGTGGGGGTGTTTGTAATTATATTATTTAAGTGCCTGCTATCACAGTACATAATAAACTTAATACGTTTGCACCTATACCTAGATATGGCAGGCATCATTCCCTTAGAGGAGGAGCAGGACACCTATGATGACTGCTTACCTTTAAATTCAGCATCCCTGTCTGCACCTATTGATGATGATATTTATGAGGAGCTTCCTGGTTTGGCATTTTACTAATATAAATCCTAATACATTCAATAGTAAAACCTAAGGGTTGGGAATATAAAATAAAATTATTACAACGATTGTAGATTTAACATATTTTAAATGTAACTAGAAATTTCTTGCTTCTTTACATAACTCATTTCTTTCTGTTAACTCGCATTCTTTTTTTTTTTTTACCTATTCTTTTCTGTCTCAGAGGAGGAGATGCCTCATGCTAATAAAGCTGCACCAGAGCCAGTCAGCAAACCCCCTGTAGCACCCCCAGCGACAGGTAATTGCACTGAGGCAACGAGGCCTCTCCATACTCTTCCAGGCCTGTAAATCTTCCCTACTCTGCTGACCAGCATAAGCACTCTGGCTCTTGCTTTCTCTACTGTGATTCTATATATTTTAATACAATGATGTATTAAGTTAGAGAGATTGTGGGATAAATAAACAAATTAGTATTTAAAATACTAATATAGAATAGAATAGATTAGTGCTGCTTCTGCAAACTAGAAAAAAAACCAGAATGAGTAATGTTGGTTGAGGGAACTTTTTTATGGAAAAATGTAATTAATTTAATTAAATGTAATTAAATTTAATCATAATAAAATGAATAGATAAAGTATCAGATGACGTGAAATGAAGAAGACCTCTTTTATGAAGGCTTAGTGTTTTAAGACTGTAAAAGATCCCGTTATTCACCTGCTTGTGCAGG
Source organism: Sisor rabdophorus (assembly GCA_026260075.1). NCBI lineage: Eukaryota > Metazoa > Chordata > Actinopteri > Siluriformes > Sisoridae > Sisor > Sisor rabdophorus. The sequence goes on along the minus strand of JAOTQW010000036.1, from coordinate 13,517,047 downwards.
TTTCTAGAGCACACTGATATTTTGTCTTCCACATTTTACATTTTCATACTGATATACTTTATTTGCATAAAGATTTGCAATGTCATGTACTTATTTGGCAGATACCCCTATCCGAAACGATTTACAAGCGACACAAAAAACTATGCAACAAAAGGATACAAATGTATCACAGTTGCTTCACATTTTCACAATCAGAGCAAAGATAAGTACAAGATACAGTAGCTGTTAGAAGAATAAAGTACTACAACTGAAAGTTATACTAGCTATATAAAAGCAGGTATTCTTTGCACCCTTTAAGTAATGTGCTGTAAAATTATATAAAAGTTACACAGACCTGCCTAGGTTAATTTTTTATATTTATTGAAATATAAAGTCATATTTAGTTAATTTTCGATTTAAATAAATGCTTCCTAAGCCCACTCCTGCAAAATATATATGAAATTTTACGTTTTTGAATCAAATATTTGCATAGGAAATATCTATACTTTGCAGTAGTTGTTTTAGTCTTAGTTTGTATACCCTGTTGAGCCACATCTGTCTAAAGTAAAAAAAAAACATTTAACCTGAAATAGTTAGCATGGTAACCATAACAACTCAACCATCTGTAGAGTTGTTAGACTTTACAAAAAATATAACATCAATAAATAAATGAATGAATAAATAAATATGCAGCAGTAATATGCTTTAATCTCAAAATATAATTTCCTTAATAGCTAAATTTGCCATTAAAACATGATATTAAACCAATAAAATTTGTATCTCTTTCAAATGTACTGCTTCCTAAAGTATATTCTATTTTTTAGGAGCACTCTTTTAGGACTAGTTTGATTATAAAAGGGTTTTGTGTCCCTGCTTGCGTGCAGTGTGTGCCCTGGTGCGTTTTGGCCACTGGGCAGGGTTTGGTAGGCACTGGCAGGAAGTAGAGTGGAAAGGCTGCCAGCAGCACTGTGGCCCTCCCCAGCCCTCTGCTCTCAGCTCACAGCACAGGAAGTCCTGCTGACAAGAGCCATGGCTAAGGCAGGATCTATTGACAGATGCTTAGGAAAAGAGGCCAGCAGTACAGACAAGCATAATGTGGGTAAAACAAAAGCTATAACCATAAGCCTTTTATGTTGGCTCAACTAAAAAATCACATTCTTTCATAAGGCTCAGAATGTGGCATCATGAAACATAGCCTTAAACCTGGGAACAAAAAGTATTTAATTGTAATGATATTGGTGCATAAAGTTTAGCTGTTTCGTAAATAATGTATGTTTACATTCTTTTGAAACTGGTTGCTCGTTGAGCTGACATGATTTTCTCCTCTTCTTTTGCTTAGTGATCTATGTGTTTTTCTACTTTTGTATTTTTGTTAATTTTGGTGTCATTACATACATTAAAGGTTTATTTAAAAATTCCATAAGAACAGTTTTAATCAATTATATCTGATTTTTTTTGAAAAATGTTAATATTCTGTTCTTTTCCAGTCGATACTTGGGAATCCTCTGCCTGTCACAATTTTGTTACTGCAGACAGCTGATTCTAGACCATGTATGAGCAATAGAAAAAAAAGTCCTTAGGAGTCCAAGTCCTAGTTAATGGCTCTTTAATAGCTCTTTAAACACTCGTTGCTCTTTGCTGCCCACTGCTGGTTTTTTGATGGAATGCGACAAAAAAAATAAATCTTGATGCAGCCACACATAGTATAACATCCATACCTGTTAATAACTCACTTAGATTTAAAATAAATTGGTGAGTGTGACAGTATTTTAGATTATATTCTTACTATTCTTTAACATCTTTACATGTTGTTTTCCTTACACAGCTAAGAGCACAGACTACCAGAACTACTTTCAGGGTCTGTGGGACTGTAATGGAGATCAGCCTGATGAACTATCCTTTAAGAGGGGGGATGCCATATACATCCTCAGCAAGGTACGAGATGTTTGAGGTGTTTAAGTGTTCTATATTTCACTTCCAAGGTTAGTCTTGTAGTGTTAGAATAGGCAAATAGTAGACTGTAGCACTGTTTCAGTTGATGATGTGATGATAGAAACTGTTAACAGGGCAAACAGAGCATCTGTAGAGCCAGTACTGTACTCTTATTTTCAACTGAGATGAACTTTCTCTTAGAGTGCAGTGATGGGATTGGTCTTGTCACTCCGGAAACCGTTTTAGTGATTTTGGCCCAGAGTGTCGTGTGACCTGGCAGGCTGTAACATTCTGCCACCTCCACTCTACCTTATCCACAAGAGTGTGTGTGTGTGTGTGTTTTCAACAGAGTCCTTCTGGGAGATTTGATGCCATGTTTGGTTAGGTCTGCCATCCGCTTACCATCAGCATAGCTCTGTCACTCCTTATAACTATGTATGCCTTTAATGCCAGTTTGTGTTCTGTAAAAGCTCTGAATCCAACTTTAGATTTGCACCAGGTGTGCTGGAGAATAAGTTCCTGTACCTGTCAACTGGGATGTGCAAGCCAGCTGTGACGTGCCAAGCTCAGAAGTTTGTACCTAGCAAAGAGTATTAGCTAGATATACCATCATTTATGACAGTGCTAGCTTTTTCTGTTCCTGGAAGCACAACACATCTAGTATTTTAAAGTTCTGGCAGACATTTTTACATAAAATTAACCCTTCTTTTGGCTTCTTAGAATTTAGCTGACAGATTGGTCTGATGTGTTCTCTTAATTTTACATGGTTTAAAGCAGGATTTTCTGGTTTATATCCACTATAGATTGCCTGCAATTAGTTTGCATGCACATATTTGTGTGCAATTGGAGAAAGGTCAGCTGACTCAGGGTCACCCTCATCTATTTTTTAAAGCAAGTCTGCCACCTGGTGGCTACAAATGATAAAAAGCTATTTCACAAAAGTCCAACAGAACATTAAAGTATTTTCTACAATAAAAAATACAATTACACATTTTAGTCATTGCAATTTTATTGATATATTATTTTAGTTTAATCTTAAACTGAATCAAATATTTATATTCTAGTTCTGATGACGTATGTATGTCACCAAATACCCATGTCTGTAAATACACAAATGTTTATATTTCCAGTCTGATGCTATGGTTTGTTGGTACTTATTTTTTATTTTTAAAAAAAGAATCTGTCTGTGCTTGTTGTATTGGCCCTTTGTGCTGCAGACCCATCCCCCTTCTCTTCCAGCCGCAGTGACCATAAAGCTGGTTGGGTTTTAGTGTCCAGCTGCGGCTTATGGCCAATTCAGTGCAGTCTGGAGAGCAGACTAGTGGGGCTATTAGTGTCCAGGCTCCTTCCCCTTGGCCATGCAGCAGCTGCAGGACTTCCCCTGCCCCCTTCCTCACTATTACGCAGGCAAACCCAAAGCCACTCTTAAAGGGTATTGACCATCAGACCAGGGGGAGGTGTCAGGGCCCTAAATCACACACTCGCAAACACTCACCTCTTTTCAAAGCTAGACCAAAGTTAGTTTAAAGACACATTATGTTGCACAGTATGTCTTTTTTCATGTTCAGTTTGCTGATCTGATAAAATAAAAAATGCACAGTATACCCACAAAATACATATGAAAGGAAGATTGTTTTATGTTTAAACACTAAGGTGACAATTCTTTATCTTAATCTCAGCTCACCAAGCAATATCTATTTCTTCTTTTTTTATAGGGTTTGCTGAACAGCTGTAAATCTTAATAAGTGATATGAATTTGAAGCATTTTTTATTCCAGTCTACTTATGTATGCATGCACATACCATGCATTAGCTAATGAGGTTTCATCTATGCCTAAATCATTTGGTACTATGTGTTAGACATTAGCAACCGACTCATATGCATTGAGCAATCATGTGGTCTGAGCTCCTTATACATGTTCCATGAGATGCAAAACTACACATTCAATGAGTCACAGTCTTAACACAGTTCGTTTCCAAAAAAACAAATTAACTTTAGCAATACTGTTTGTGGGTGTGCATGTGCATTTGTCCAAACTTGTTTTCGCCAAGTGTAAAGTTCCTTTTGCTGTTTCCCATGTCACACATGCCTGCTAATCTGTGAGTGTGGCCATTCCTGCACACACAAATACCCTTGAGACAACATGCAGGCCTTCATCAGTGGGTTGGGCTAGGACACAAGACCCATACCTCTGTTAGAGAAGTGTGACTGTTTCAAAGGCCAGCAACAGGAAGCACAACTTTCACATGGTGCACAATTACTTCCTTTGCCAACTCTCACAAAATGGATGCGCTTTTAATATATGACAGTCTCTGTAAAGTTTGGCTCTAAGTTAAGTTAAGGCACCTACATAGTTAAGTAGGAAAAACTAGTCATAATGTGTTAATTAATACACCCTTCAGATATGATTTTAGCAACTATTTAAAATAACTTTTAACTCTGCTTTTTATTTTTTATGCTTATAAAGAAAAGATCTAGACTACAGAGTCTTATCGTCTAGACTGTTTTGGGCCACTGTCTGTTTCTCCATTACAGTTTATATCTGTGGGAGCTGTCAGCAGCAGCATTAAGTTGCCTGGAGTTTTATAGGTCGATATCTGCTCATATGCACTAAGAGCTTGGCTATCTAGAAACAGACATTTTACATCTGCCCCTACCGCACACCCGGAATCACTTAAGTTCCTATGGGTCAAGTGGAGGACTGCAAAATTCATATTTAACTTCTGCACTGCTATGATGCAAACCACATCTCTTGTTCATTCCACGTAAGGAGACAATGTCTCTTGCAATAAGCCAGTGAAAGAGGAAGGATGGATGGATTGTATCTGGTTTACTCCGTGGAGATCAAAGCCTGGTGTGTCAGAGAGAAGAGAGGCTATAAAAGTCACTCTACGCCATGAGGAATCGGCTGCTGTTGGATGAAGTACTTTAGATAGAGATGTTTAAGGCCAGACCAGTTTTAGCTCTTGTAAAGCTGGCTTTTTTGGTTAAAACCAGGTGATGTGTGTACTATTAGTGGAGTGAACATAAAAGAGTGAAAATAGAATAGAAAAGAAGGCACATCCAAGATCCAACCACGCACAAACATTTCAAATTCAATAGTATTCTCAGTAAAAAACATTTTTAAGTCCTTTGTATGTAAAAAAGAATGATAAATGTCATTTTCTTTCATTTTCTCTGTGATCAACTGCTTAAAAGCAAAGTCTTATAATCTAATTATGCAGGGTTTTTTTCTGTGCTAAAGTTTACTTTGAATTGATTTTCTTATAAATTTTATAAACCTCTAAGCTTAAACCCCAAACATCCCTAATCCACTTTGTTGCCTAAACCATGACTCCTAAAGATGTACCAGTTCCTATGACTTAATGTCTTACCTTAGTTGCCATCCATTTCAACAAAATAAAGTCTTTTTTTATACATTGACTATACTGTCGGCAAAATACTTGACAGTCTAAATTTAACACTTGATATTGAGCAGCAACCCTTAAAGATTCATGTCCAAGCTTTCACACTGAGGTCAGTAGTCTACCTCAGTAGTAAAGGCAGAGCTGGTCCTTCATTCCATTTCCCTAAATCCTCCACATCATCTTTCGCTATTTCAATTCTTTTTTGGCAGAGAACATTTATGCCGTCCTATATTTCTGCTTCCCTGTTCTTTGTCATGCAGCAATGCATTTATCAGAAAATAGGGCTGATGATGTCAGTCCAAAGTCTGTCTTTAACATTGTCCATGTTTTTTTCTGGAAAATTGCATTTTTCCTCTAATCCTATTTATACAAATACACATATGCATCTGTATTCATTCTGTTTTCAAGTTGCTCTTGAAGATACTGAGCTAGGGCTCAATGATGGCAGGAGATATTGAAGCAAACAAAGCTGTAAACCATAAAAATACCTTCTGCTTACACCCTGACTACAATTGTTTGCCCGTGTCATGTGGAATCTGGTTTTATTCAGGTGTAATGATTGGACATTTTATCCTTTTTTCCTGCAGGAATATGATACTTTCGGCTGGTGGGTTGGGGAAATGAAAGGTGTCATCGGAATAGTGCCTAAAAGCTACCTAACAGAACTTTACATTCTGTGAAAGATTCAAAGTGAGTATGTGACAGAAAAAACTTATGGTATTTATTCCCTTGTTCTGCAGTAAAGAGATTTTAACTAGACCTATTTTACTCTGTCCTTGTATAACCTTTAGGGGCATCTGGATTTTCTTTAATCCTCCCTACTTAAGGTAATGCATTTGGCATAAAAACTTTTTTTCGGGATGCTTGGATTGTCACCATTTCTGCAGAGTTCAAAATGTTAACAAACGCTTAAACTGTTGCTTTCTAAATTCTATCAATATTTAAATGCAAGTGGGGAAAAATATAAAGAAAGATTGTTTGAATCATGTGTTGTGTTTAAACTGTTGATTAACACATTTTTAAGTTATATTCCAAAAAGTATATATTTTATATATATATATATATATATATATAGATATATAGATATAGATATATATA
>JAOTQW010000036.1:13487313-13498348 GCA_026260075.1 Sisor rabdophorus | reverse complement strand
CAATACAATACAATACAATACAATACAATACAATACAATACAATACAATACAATAATTTCAAGTCATTTTAATCATTGAACACAAGCAATAATAATATAGTAATTGGCAGCACAGTGGCGAAGTGGCCTGCTCACAGCAAGAAGGTTGTGGGTTTGATTTGCGGGTCTTTCCGTGTGGAGTTCGCATGTTCTCCCCACTTGCGTGGGTTTTTTTCAGGTACTTCGGTTTCCCCTCACAGTTAAAAAAAACCTGCATTAGATTAGACGTGAGTGTGTTTTGGCCCTGCCGATGGACTGGCGACCTGTCCAGACTACCGTGACCCTGAATTAGGAAATGAGTGGGTATAGAAGATAAATTAATGAATAATAAATAATAAACCAATCCACCTATGTACATGTTTTTGTACTGTGGGAGGAATTCTGAGTACCCTAAGAAAACCCACACAAATTCTGCACAGAAAAGCCTGGTACCTGGAAATTTGACCCAGCACCTTCTTGTTGTGAGGCAACCATGCTAACCACTATGCCACCCCGCCGCCCGCTTTTTTATAATGTATCTTTTTTTTAAATTAGAGTTAAAATTACATTATGAGGTTTGAGCCCTTAATTCCAGTAAAAGAAAACTGTAATGCTGCAGCATACAGAGACCTATAAAACTGTGACAGGTGGGTTCATGTTTCGCCTTATAGACAGTGGTGAGTACTGAAAATTTTCTTCTGTGCCGCACACAGTGGAACTCCAAAACCTTTCGTAGTGAGCAAATTATGAATTGCTTTTGTCTTTTTGTGCTTATGCTTTAACAGATCATAAATATATACAAATCAAAATAACCTTAAACACAGCTTTTTATACAGTAAACATGAACAGTTGGAAAAGAAAAGTCTCTATTTAACAATAACATAAAAATAACAGTAATAAAAGTTCAATATTTAGCCTAGTTGTTTTGTCTGTAGTATTTTTAGTATAAAAGCTCCTTATGAAAATGTTCTTTAAGTGTTCGTAATCTGACAAAAAAAAATATGCGTGATACATAATGTTTTTAAAAATTTTTTATAGGTATCATGGACTAATTATTCGTATTCCTATTAAACCATATGGGGTAATTAGCTTTAGGTAAAAAAACATTTTGGAACACGAATAAAGTTTAGAAAGGTCCTACTGTCCAAGTGTGCCAGACAGTAAAAAAAAACTACTCAATGGTTTGAACAACACAGATGTATCGGAAGAAAATTGTACTTAGCTTTAAAAAGACAACTAGCTCTGAATTTAACCCATAAAAGAGCTGCAATAATTAACCCTTAAAAGCTGCAATTATAATCTATTTAGAATTTTCAAAAAAGAAAGTCAATTAAAAAAATGATGCTCACTGCTTCTGAAACTAAATGGAAATGCAAATGGATGCTTATCATTGTCATCATCACAGCAGGGTCTATAAGTATCCTCTGCAGTTACTACAGCAAACTAAAGCAAATTGGTGCAATATAATTTTTTATACACAATCTATAGTTGGCTAAAGCCTTGATAGGTTTATGAACCATACAAATAAATGTATGGCTTTTATGTACTTTGAAAAAGAAATTTCAAAATTTTATATTTTATAAAACAATAGAAGTACCAACATTTTAATGAAACAAATTATAGAAAAATCTACTCAAGTAGGAAAGTATTTGTAATTAGTTACTTTTCAACACTGCATATAAAATATGTTTTTTGGTCAGTGTTTACACTTAAGACTGAACCAGCCTATTAGAAAATATATGCTGTAAGCATTGCATGGAAATGTCACCTGCAGCATCTGGGCTGTTGAATGACCGGCTCATGAAAAAGTCTGCCTAGAGGCCGAGTGTTTCAGCATGGTAGGTGGACAGAATGACAGCTTAATGACATTAACCAACACACCTGTCAATGTGGTAGGCCACTCACGCTGCAGCAAGGCCTACTCATGCAGTTCAGGTATGTGTGTGCGTGAGTATGTGTACATCCTATGGCACTCTACTGGGAGCCTTTCAGTCCCAGGCCTGTCAGCTTTACTAAGAGGCAGCTGACTGTGTGAGGAGCTTATTAAGACACACTCCATTGTTAGTACGCCAGTGGCAGGCAACTGACATAGTCCTTATGGGAATGCCTGGGTGTAGGAATAATGTTAAAGGAGGAAGCGATTAGAAAAACATTTCAACCTGTTGAAACTGTTAAACCTAAAAAATACAGTACAATACATTCAAAGTGAAAGATAGGAGTGGGACGGGGTGGGAGATAGGTGGAGGATAGGTATAGATTCTTCTTTGGCAAATATCACAAAACACACAATTCTGCCACTTTTAAAATGTTATTTGTATTTTTATCATGTATTATTTAACCTATCTCCATAATCTAGAGTAGCAACAAATCACATCAATGTGTTACACAGATGAATCTGTAGATTACAGATTTCATTACAATTACAGCAAGATAAAATGCACCTGAGATGCCAGTGGTATAGCAGACCAAACAAATAAACATAGCAGAAGCGCCACCTGCTGATAAAAATCAAACAGTAACTTTCAGATACAACTGAGCCTTTATGACTTGTGATTATGGAGATTTAGCAATTAGGAACTATGCCTGTATCCAGACACAATAGTCGGAATTTATCTCTCAGGGGCTTCATTTAAATATTCTTTCAGTTGGCTTGTTTAAAGACAAGAATTTTTGCAAGGGCACAATAAATTCATCCTATAAACCTCTCATGACCCATCTGTGCTTCAAACAAAAATTCAAAATATTTCATACAGAGACCACATGCTCAAGGTTTTTTACAAATTCAGTCCCAATAAGCCTTAATTATAAGGCAATAAAAATAAATATAATATAGTTACATCAATTATTTCCAGCTCTTAATGTAAAAAAGGGGAATCATTCAGATTGTTTACAAACTCTGTTTTCCCAATCAGGTTCGATGGCTTGTCTTTTTATTGCTGTGAAAAAATCACTATAAAGTTAAATTATGAGTCATGATCATTGGATAAAAAAAGTCACTCTGAGTCAGTGTTTGTCTCAACTTGTGAATTTACTTCAGAGCCAAAGCGTTGAGCCTGGGAACCAGCGTTCTGAATGGCCTCTGTAACAGTGTATTGACTCTTGCCCTCGGCACAGGCCTCAATATTCCTCACACTCAGCTTAGATTGTAGAAAGAGGTGTAGACAGCTATCAGACAGCAATACTGGGTTGTGCAGGATTCTACAGGACATGCACCGAAATGAGAGTTACACTGGTTGTACATTTGAACAGATGTTTAAACTGAATGACCTACATTCAAACTTTAAAACAATTGATAAATAGCATTTAATGATTTATGGAAACGTTTTGGTTAAGCTACATCAAAGGAAGGTTTGGAGTTAGCATTAGACTTTTCGTCATAGAGAAGCTCAGACAAGACACTTACTCTTCCAGAAAATGCCTCAGTCCTTCCATGCGAGCAGCGATCTGCCTGGCATTGTTGAGGCTAAAGAAGGGGTTCTTTGGGGGAAGCTCAGGGAGATTTACTCTAAAGGTCACACCACAGTCCAACAACAAAGAAGTTGATTTAGTATCTTAATCTTTGCAATAGTATGTAGTATGTTTTCGCAGCTAGTCTAGTTTTTAGGTCAAAAGAGTACATGGATGCTGATTGATTGTATTCGCAAGTGCCTTGATTAAAAATGGGTACCCATTTGCCTCTCTTTAAGAGACCCACTAGAATTTGGAGAGTTGCTGCAGACACCAGTGCTTAATTAAGCACAAAAGAACTGATATTGAATTTTAGTAAACACGACTGGGGTGAATCACTGTATTTCTTTGATAAGATATTTCTTTGATTTTTTTTGATAATCCTATATGCACTTGGTTGTTCATTTTCAGTTATTTTCAACAAAGATAAACTGTAAAATTACAGCAGTTAAGACAATTATGAACAACAATTAAAATAGATATAAGTCTGATGATTAGAGAGCAACATTTTTTTGCCAAATGGTAAATCTCAGCAAAAATACAAAGTAAATAGTGACAAGGATGACGAAAGAGATTTTAAAGATATGTAACTCAATTAAAATTAAAAAAAACTTTATAACCATAAACGGTACATACACAAGCAAAGCATTCTCCTGCAACTTCTGTCGCAACCATACAAACTCACTGTACCTTCTCCGCACACAAGAGCTCTTCTTATTGAAGGCCAAACTGTTTGTCTGGAAGCACCAGGAAAAATATAGATTAAGTAGACATCTCACATAAAAACAGGATCTTATATAGTTGGTCATTTGATTTACACTCACATGAATGCAGATTTCATAATCCAGATATGCATGCCAGAAGTCCTCCTTTTGAATGCGAGGATCCCGGACCCAAATGCTAATTAACTCCTGCATAGGATTTCAGAGGAACAGCACAATGTAGCACCTATAGCTTTTAGTACAACAAAATGTCTGAGGGTCAAAATGGAGAAGTTGATGGGGTGGATGGAAATTTTTTAACCTGTAGCAATTGAGGAATTACTCATGGTGCTAAGCAGTTGTTTTTCCCCCCCATGTAGAAAAGATACTTCTCACTTTTGTTTAGGGATGATTAAAAAGGACAAAAATATAGAAACTACTACAAATGTTAAGATTACTTGCATTGATTTATTTGATTTGGTGATCTAGCTTTATACACACAGTTGGCACAGATTAAGTTGGCAACAGTACTGTACAGTAATCGAAAAGAGCATTTCTGCACTTAATATGACATTTATTTAATCAACATGAGTTTTTTTTTGCTACTAATTAAAATCATAAATACAAATCATAAAAAGAACATGAAAGTGAAACAGACAAACTACGTTTCACAACACAGTGCAATGCGTTGGCAGAAATTTAATAAATTATCATCCGCCGCCATTAGTGCTTACAACAAAAAACAAGGTTGTAAAATGCTACATTTTTATTTTCTCGTGCAAATAAACCTTACAAATTTCACAGACAATTGGTCTTAATCACAGTAGAATGGCTAGAGCAGATACACAAAGAAAGACCAACAACAAATGAACAAATTCTTTAATGAACAAATTGTACTTGGAATATTATTCAGCCCCTTGGGTCAGGTCAAATTTAAAAGACAGTAAAGCTACAAGGTAACGATTTTTAAACAGTTTTACAGTTTAAATACAGCACCAATTATCTATTCCGTCTACAATCAAGATAATATTATAAACATATCACTGTACAGTGCTGTTCAATGCATGTGACATGATTCACAGTGTCTGGGGATTTTTCATAAGAAAACCTTTTACAGACAGGAATCCCCATTGGATGCGTTTGAGAGGAAATTATGAAAGCTGCCAAGATGCTGTGTGTAGTTTATTGTCCCTGTTCCTCATGCCAGCTTAGCTTGTCCTCATAGAAACTGATAACCATCTTGGGCCATTTTACACTAGCCTCCCTGGCTGACAGAAGCGCCACATCGTCAGTGTCTTTCCTGCACCAAACACCAAATGTTAATAAACATAAAACGTGACACAGTAAATTGTAAACAATATTGAAATAATTTAAAAAAGGAAACGTGCCATTTGATGAGGAACATGAGTTCTCCTTGTCGGTCAGTGGAGCCAACAATGCGTTCTGGTTCCTGCACAAAGGGTTGGTCGTTGGTGGTCTCTGTGCTGTGATCTGCTGATTCTCCAGTCCCAAACACTGTCTGCTCTTTCTCAGACTGTTGCTGATGCTGCTGGCACTTACCAACAAATAAACATAAGTAATTACACACATGGTAACGTCTATTATCTGTGTGCTATACTATATAGCCAAATGTTTGTGACCATATTCGGATTTTGAACATCCTGTTACAAATGTATTAACTTTTACTGTTATAATAAGCCTAATTTTCCATAAAATTTTAGAATACATTTTTTTACTTTATTTCGGAGACTGTCTGTATATGTCTGTAGGAAATCAACTTTAAGGGTATTAGTGAGATCTGACACTGATGTTAAATAGGAAGGCGTAAGGTGCCGTTAGCATTCCAGTTTGTTTCAAAGTCTTTTAGTAGCCTTTGTAGCCTAGAAGCAATATGGGCTATATGCTTGGCAAAACAATGGCACAACAATATGGCACAACTTACAGTGTTAGCATCCAGCTCTGTCTGTTCTTCTTTGGGCTGAATAACAGGATCCAGAGTGAAATTGTCTGTTCCTTCTGTATTGTCTAAGATAGCTAAGTTTCTAAGAAACTCTTCAATCAGCTCAGGGCAGTCCAGATTGTCCTCTGGCTCCCAAGTGTTTTCTGCACTGAGGGTAGGAATTAGGTTCATTAGGTACATGTGATTTAGAATCTAATCAATCTGAAATGACAAAAACATTACATATGGATTGCAGATTTTCATTTTGAAAAAGTTGTGACTTATGTGAATTATCCAGATTATATATTTGAAAGCTTCAAAAACAAAATCTCTTTTTCAGATTCATATATAGTCACTCTATATACTTCCAGACATTTACTCAGTGAAGCCATTTCCAGACACTTACTCAGTAAAGCCTTTCCACTTCAGATAGTATTCCACTTTTCCATCATTGACTCTTTGGCGGATAATTCTTTCCACAACAAACTCCTGCACAACAGTTTGTGCTGTCTCTTCTGCCTTCCTGTTTTTCACATTCTGCTTTTTCCTCATGTTTTCCTAAGACACAAAGACATGCATGGTCCTGATTAGATTTACAATTGTATTTTTTTTTACATAGAATTAGACTTTTTTAAATTTTGTCCCATTGTAAAAAGATGTTTTACTCAATTCCTTTGGCCTCCAACATTTTAGCTGTTCAAGCCTTATAATTTGTTGTAATTTCTATGAACTACTTTTGAGGAGAGAATGAAGTCCATATGGAAGTTGAGGCCTCAGCTGTAAATTCACAGGTTGCCAGGTTACTTCCCCTAACGGCGGTGTGGAGCTGGGCTAAAGGTTGGTCGCAAAAATCGCCAACAATAAATAACCCTGGAACGTTAATTTCCGTCCTCACTGCCAGCCTTCCTAAATATAAAAATTGAGTGATTTATGAAAGCTCAGTACACCTTTTAATTCGCAAATATAACGCAGATCATTTGCGCGTGCGCATGGATTTTCAGAAGGCGGCGACAGAGCGACGGTAATAATAGACTTCCGGGTGATTTTGTTCATGGATTCAGAACACTCGTGTGCAAGAAAGAGCTGAATTTAAAAACTAAGGTTCTTAGGTATCGTTTGCCATAAAGTACACCTACAATTTTTTTAAATTGTTTAAAAAAAGATACGTTACTTTATCTTCTATACCCGCTTGAGACCTGCCAGCGTTTTTATAAAAAAATATTTTTGTCTATTGTTAATATTGATATTATTACTAACAGTAGTATGGTTAGCTTTATCTTTACGATTATTGTTATACTTATTAGAAGTGCAAGGAATTGAACTTGTTAAATGTTGATAAAAAATCTTGAACACAGAATGAGCCACTTTTAAGCCATAAAGTGCTATGATTTTTATCTTCACGTCTTCTGGAAAATATCTGAATTGCGAGTCGGTTCACGTCGTTCATTCAAAAGAGGTAATTTATAGAGTCGACTCGTTAAACGAACGGCACATGACTGAGCGGAGGCCCTCAAAAACAGCAAGAAAATAAAAATGCGTGTACACATAGCATTTAAATCTCATAATTGACATCTGTTGTAGTTGTGATTTTAATGTAACAGACAAGCCTAATAATTATTAAAGTGCTTCAGGGGCTGTATTTATATTGATTGTTGTCTTAAACATGAACGAAGCGTGGCTTACATCTGAATAACAACTTATTCATTTCAGCTATGAAGCAAGTCCACAGGTGAGGGATGATGTTTTAGGGATGTAATAAGTGCGCACTACCTACCTGATAATGTCCTCGCAGGCTACCCTTGTTGTTTTTTCCACTGCGTCCTCTTCACACTCCCAGATCGACGTATCGCATTTAGCGATTATATATATCATGTGGTTTTTGCGATGGTAACCATCAAAGTGGTCAGTGGCGTTATGGTGTTTAGATAAGTTTAGATGAAATAGTTACATTAAAAATGGCCGATTAGGAGCCGCAGCGGAAGTGAGAGGGAGAGGGAGAGGAGAGGGAGAGGGGGGGGGGCCTTAAAGCCATATCCTGATGCTGGACGAAAGCCACACGCTGAATTACCTTTTCCAGACTAGTTTCCATGCCTTTTTATCTGTAAGTATGATCAACCTCGGGCATTTTTGAAAAAAAAAATGCATCTAAGGACCCCGTCTACAATAAGATAAAATAAAACCCACCGACATGATCGGTGTAAATGCATCTAATAAACATGTATCAAACATATTTGCCGGCCATTATTTGAACATTTTTACAATATTGTTTAAACTTGTCCATGTGTTAAGTCTTGGGTTAGGGTTTGCCATTAATTAAACCTTTATATTACCAAAGCTTCACTGTACTTTAGTACTCTCAGCATCGGCATACGGAAAACAGTATTTTTGGAAAAAAATCATTCATTTTTTTATCATATTATATTGTTTTTCTATTTAGTTTTACTAAATAAAATGATGACAGATAAAATTAGAATATAAATATGCTCTGTACAATCATACAATTCATGTATGTAGTATAACATGATGATCACTAGAGGGAACTCTTTATCAACATTAAGAATTCTCTTGCATTATACCGTTCTCAGACTAGTAACTGGTAAATAGTTTTTCTTTCACGCGACAGTAATTATTTCATTACAAATTTTGAACTTCAATAGTTATTTGTGTATTTAATTAACAGTTTATATAAAACGCACTTTTAGTTTTACATTGTACATACTTATGTAAGTTTCATGCCCATTTCAGTAATACATAAACGTGCATCATAAACTAACATGCAAATATGTGTATTGAGTTTATATCACAACGCAAAGTGTCAACAAAGTGTTAACATTTATCTTTTTTGCATTGAGTTAAATTATTTGGAAGACACAAACCACTAAAAAATAAACAAACAGTGTTCTCCATTTCAGAAAATCGACTTGTGGTATAGGCCATGTGGTGTAAATGTAACCTTGATTCATTTTCACTGCATTTTCTATTAACATTATTCTTAAATAAAAAGTAAACGCTGTTTGCTTTATATATCTTAAGAAATATCTTTAAAATACTTTGTAGCTGCTGTTTCTCAGAGTTACCACTAGTCGGCAATAGATTCCAGGTATCTTTTAGACTCCGCCCCTTGTTGACATTAATACGCGATCAAATCAGAGAGCATACTAAATCCCATTGGTTCGCTTGCTCGACCAATAACAGTTAAAAATGGGGCGGGGGAAAGTGGGGGTCGTTGCAGAATTATTAAAGTACTTTTTAATGCACGAATTTTAACTATAACCAGCAGAATTAGCAATAATCTGCATAACAAATGTTTACAATTACACATAAAAACAAGAATACAGTATTATTACAAACAGGAACACCACATTTTAAAAGACCCTTTTTGCTGTTGGTTTTCTTCCTAGAGCCACAAGAGCCAGTGAAATGAGCTAACATTACAGTACTGGTAAAAATTAACGATCATAAAATTTTATTGCATATTAAATGGTACATTTCAGTTTGGATTTATTGCCTCTATTTCTTTCAGTGCTTATCCAAAAACCAAGAACAAGAGGCAATGTTCTCATACAATACAACACAGCACCATTTATTTTTATTTTATTTTGTAGGTTTTATTTTTACTGTGTAGCAAAACAGCCAGATATTTGCACTGAGTAACAAAACACTTTCCTTATCACCACAGGATAGGTGGAAATTGTAGGATTCATATATATGATAAAAATTACATGTTTAGGAATGAGCTTTTTTTGCTTTGTAGCACTATGTAAAACTTTACAATTGAAAGTTATGTTTTTGTGCTGGTAAATATATAAAGTATATTATAGTATAATATATATAAAGTGAAATCTTGTAAAAATATACTTTTAAGAATGTAGTGAACTTAGTGAACCGAGGTGCCAAATCAAACTATAAGACAAAATGGTCCTTTACATGCATAATTTGAAAAATTAAAAATGCCTTTTCCTATTTTTAAACACAGTATGCATGGATTTTCTTCACATTTGTGTGACTTTTTATTTTTATTTTTATTAATAAACCTGTGCTCATTGTTTTTGTGAGCTATAACAGTGCTTGTCAGCCTAAGGGCTGTGTGCATAATGGCTGACAGATGGGTTGCGGTGTGTAAGTGCTCCTGTGTTTCTGTGACAAATCCAGGCTTTTTTGCAGTACCTCTCTCCAGTCTGCTTTATATCTAGTGCAGAGTGGCAGTTTTGGAACGTGCCTTGGTTGAATGTGCTCTTTACTGCAGCCATGGCCCCTGTCAGGCTAGAAATGTGTCCAGATGGAAGAACCCCACTGTGCATGCCTGGCCAACATGCTGGGGGTCCAGAGAGCTGATCCGGGGCTGTTGGTCGGCTATGACTGGCCTTTTTCTCTGCCTTGCGTTCCTGGATCGTGGCATGCTAGTTCAGCCCAGCTCACGTTACGGACACGCTCGTGCTGGTTGTGTCAGACTTGTTGTTTTTGCAGTGCGTCGACTCTATGAACCTGGGCCAGATTAGCTGGAGTTTATTTAATGTAAATGTTGCAGGCACACTTAATTCATGGAGAGGTTTCAGAAAGGGTCAGATGATTTACAGTGAGGAATCTTGAAGGTGGTTAAAATCTCACACAGTACATTCTTCTGTTCTAGCCATAAACATATGTCATGCTCAGTACATTTCCACTCAGTTATATATTAACTCACTTATGAATTGAGTTATTTGATTACTGTCAAGTCATGTAATCGTCTCACTGAATAACGGCACTCAATAAGTTGGTTTCTCTGGTATGGAACACATTTGTAACACACTCCTGAGTTCCTTTAAATAAGAATTATTTACCATGGATATATAGCAGCAGAAACTAATTATAAATCTATTCTAGACTTATGCTACTGAGCTGCAGGTAAAACAATATCTCTCACAATATCTAAATTAGTAAGCGTTATTAT
>JAOTQW010000036.1:13431839-13444990 GCA_026260075.1 Sisor rabdophorus | reverse complement strand
ACCCCGGATTCGGGAATAAGCGGGTATAGAAGATGAATGAATGAATGAATGAATGTTTTTTTTTTGAAGAATATTACTATTTTATTTTCCCCCACTTCTCATGATGTTTGGCTCGATCTCTGGTTTGGATAATTTTCAGTTGAGTAGCATGCAGTGCTTCAGCAGTATTTTGGATAATGCACCATAAAATAGCCTTAAAGTCAACTTTATTTCAGTTCTCTCACCCTATTTATTTTTGCTTGGGGCAGACTTGTCCAAGCAGATTCAGTGGCAGAAGTAATGTGAAAATTGAGCTAATTGCTTGGTTCTAAAAATACCCCTTCGACAAGCCATGTGAAAATTTGTCTCATGATAATCTCTCTCTCATGATTATTCTTGCTCTTTCTTGCCCTTTTTTACTCTATTCTTGACTCCTACTCTCAAATTCAATCATACACTCACTGCGCACATTTAACCCGAATCTTCCACTGTTATTAACGGTGGGTGGTAAAAGAGGAGCAGAGTGATTGGTGCTCCCCAGGCGTTTGAGGTGTTAATATGACAGAACAGCAGAAGTGGCGTAATTAAGGTCTTTCTCTCCTGTAAGCCTTCAGAAGATGACTCATACCTCAGTGATATCAGCGACAATATCTCCATGGACAACTTCAGCAATGAGGTCCAAAATGAGAGACTTGACTCAGGTGACTCAGTCATTTCACTTCATTTGTTTTTGTCCTTTCAGTCTGTTAAGACTAAACAGCACACATTTTTTTTTTACATGACAATATTCAGATAACCTTCCTTATCCGATGTATCTGCTCTGCTCCTAGATTGTGTGGAGAATGGTGTTCCACAGGATAATCGGCGTTCTTTGCTCCCTTCTCCAAGCCCCAACACTAGCAACATCAGTCTGTGGAACATTCTAAGAAATAACATTGGAAAGGATCTGTCCAAGGTGGCCATGCCGGTACAGCTGAACGAGCCGCTCAACACCCTGCAGAGACTGTGTGAGGAGCTGGAGTACAGCGAGCTGCTTGACCGAGCCGCACAAACACAAGACCCGTTTGAACGCATGGTATCTGTCATTACACACTTTAACAGCTTTAATGACACTAGTGTTAAATAAAGAGGTATGGGCCACAGTCTTAACCTCAGTGTTCATTGGGATAGCGGTTAGGGCTCAGCTTATACTATGGAGACATCCTAGACAATTATGTGTTTTCAACTTAATGGTAGCGTTTTGGAAAAGACCTGGTTGTAGATGTGTTGATGATGTGTCCACACACTTTAAGCCATGTAGTGTATGAAATTTTATGACAGCACTGTAATATTGTCATATATGCATCCAGAGCTTGAAAGCCAGAGGATACTTACTTATAAATGGAAATTTCCCAATAAGTGTAAGAAAATAGTGGTGCGAGTTTCCGATGATGTACTTCACTCTGGAAATATATTAGCCGTTTTTCTGGTCCACAGTAAATATCGTTAAAGACTTGAAGTATTTTAGACAGGCAATACAAATGGAACTATTTAAGATATTTTTTACTATTTTTGGTTGACCCATTATAATAGATTTAATATTTGAAATATTGGTATATTTTCTGTAAATGCTGTGAAATTAAGTAATAATTGTTAATTTGGGAGAACAAACAAGTAAATCAGGAGGATAAATGTTGCATGTTCACAAAAAAATCAATACAAAAGTTAAATGTAAAATGTCTATCAGAATATAATTCCAATCAAATTCTGACTTGAATGGAATAATTTTTTATCAATTGTCTGTTCCTGGTAAACCCTTCCATTATGTAGACTGTTAGGTACATAAGGTATCTAACATTTCACACTTCTTTTGGGAAACCTTTTAAAACTTACCAGAAGGATTTAGGTTGCGGAACAGGTGTTTATTGAAGAATCATTAACAGTAGGCAGGCAGATAGTGGGAAAACAAAGATCAGTTAATGAAAGCAAATACACAAGCAGAAGTCATTAACAAAAGCAAAACTGGACAGGAACAATACCGCTTAGTATGCAGTATGTATGCCGCTTAGTATGCAGACCAATTGACAATATTTCACAATGAGGTGCTAGTTTGGTCTGCCTATAATCGTAACAAATGGAAGTGTAGGTGTGAAATTGCATGATCAAAGCTCAATGCAAGGGTTTACACTGGCTGATGGAGGTGCTGTGATCCTTACAGATTTTTTAAGAAAAAAGGGCACTATTCATTATTAGTATAAACACACCATTTACCTACTACAAAATAGCTTAGGATAGTCATAAATGTGTGGGGATCCAACTAAAGCTTCTGATTTGTTTCCAACAATCTGTTTGTGTTCACTTCCTCCATACAGTAATTTGCCACAGTTAATATTTTTGAATAATGACAGATAATTCTTTTATTAGTTCACAGAAATGTTGATGTTGTGGAAAAGTTAGAGTAATAATGTATTTCATAGTTTACATAAGTCTGTTTTGTATAATAACTCTTTATTCCAAATTGCTGATTTGATCTATATCAAGATCTATATTTGATCTATATCAAGTCTTGTCACCTCTGCCGCACAGACACTTTAGACTTAAACTTTCCTGCTTGTGTTAAGTCAGATGCTTGATGTACATTGCCGGTTACTGTTAGATGGTCACTTTTACCCTTACTAAAGCCATTGCCTTTTAAAAAGCGGTTGCTGATAACATTGTCACTATTATGATGACATGATCTTTTTTGATGGTAAAGTGAGCTTTGGCCAGCTCCATTTTAGAAGAACGAAATACATTTACACAGATAATAGAAGGGGTGTCTGCTGTGCTTACAGTAATATGTAGTGTAAGGCTTCTGTGCCACCCAGTGGACATGGGATCATGTACATGCAAAACTATTAAATGAAATGGATTTTGTGCAGCAAGATACTGGAGATTTTTTACCTCTGTGGTCTGTTGAAAGGGGGGGGCAGCATCACTGGCTACAATGTTGCTGCCCCCCCCTTTCAACAGACCACAGAGGAGAACAAAGTACTGGCAACAACAGACTAGTAAAAAATCTCTAGTATCTTGCTGGCTCTGTCATAGGCTGCAAACAGGACACTTTTGAAGCAGTGGTGGAGAGGAGGACCACCCTCTCCTCCCTGTACTGGATAGACAACGGAGCACCTTTGTCATACAAACCATTACAGGAAATATTTTCTGCCCCAAGCAATAGGACAGTTTAATAACACATTCCTGTACCACAGATAACACAGTCTGATTGATACCTCACTGCATTTGCACTACTTTTATATAGCTTTTATTATTTACTGTAAATTAACAGTATAACAGTTGTTATATTTGTATTTTTATTGCTGCTGTGACAAAGAAATCTTCCAGCTTGGGATGAATAAAGCCTTTCTATATTGTTTAGAAAAAATAGGCCATTAGATGTAGTGTAATAAAAAAGTAATAAAAAGTGAATTTACTAAGTTAGGCCCGTTGTTTGGATTAAGAGGTGCATTAAGCCATCCATTCACTGCCCTGTATCTACTGAATGGACCTGAGTGGCTCAGGTCTCTTTTATTGTACTATTGCTCCATTAGGGGAGCTTTTAGACTGTCCGCAGTAAGCCACTCTGTGTGTAAAAGTACTTCCAGTATACATCATATAGAGGATGGAGAGTCAGTGGTGGACAGTAATGGGTTGATGGAGCTCAGTGTCTCTTGCCTTTGAAAAGCATTGATGGTTTTATAATTAATTATAGCTAGGGCGATTGTTTTGCTTCCTCAAATGTTAGAAAGTTTGTAAGTGCAGTCTAAAACCCAGTGCCAAGTCCAGTTCCCTGTTTTTTATGTAATAATTTCATCAAACATTTATGACCTGGCTTTTAAGTGGTGAATGAATTATACATCTATCTGTAACTGTAGAATTTAGCTGGAGTCAAACAATCAAAATCACAGCAAAAGTATAAGATCTAAATCACTGTATATTAAATTACTACTATACTATACTAACTAAGTTTCCTTACTGTATTCCAAGCCTATTATTAGGCACAGTAGTAAAAAAAAAGGCTAATCTTGGAGGTGGCAAAATAGCTAACATTGTCTTCAACATCTATAGGCTTCAAAACTGTATTGTATAATTTAGTATATTACTATAAAGGTATATTGGTGTACTTTATACATTTTGCTTATTTTGTGTAAATCTTAATAGACCCAAATTATAAATAAAATAAGTGTCATGTGCATGTGTAGGTGTACATTGCAACATTTGCTGTCTCGGGCTATGCCTCCAGTTACTACAGAGCAGGAGGGAAACCTTTTAACCCAGTGCTGGGAGAGACGTACGAGTGTGACCGGCCAGATAAAGGATTTCGCTTTATAGCAGAACAGGTAAGAGTATGTTAATGCTAGTTATCTAAGGGGTTATATTTTCAAGACAGCGCCAGCTTTAGGTGAAGCCTTGTGCTGCCATCTGTTGGCATGTCTATAATTTCTTTGATATCTTCCAGTATACTAGCATTATTTTTATTTGCATATTTTTTAGTTAGTTTGGGATCCCTGAACTGTTTGTCTCCGGCTTTAGGTCAGCCATCACCCTCCAATATCTGCATGCCATGCTGAGTCGAAAAACTTCATCTTTTGGCAGGGTAAAATATCTGTCACAAGTAGATATATTTATAAATTGTGGCCAGTCTGCATGCGAACTGACTCAAGAATGTTTTGTGATGCGTTCAGATGTAAGGTGGAAAAACAAGTTTTGGGGAAAGTCCATGGAGATTGTTCCCGTTGGCACCACTCATGTTGTGCTCCCTGGGTAAGTACTCTAAATATATATTTTTTTCCTAGTATTACACACATTATGGGCTTATTCCTTACTTCTTACTTTTTTACAGTAGCCATAACTAGATCACCCACTGCTTTTACTAAAATTCCCAAATAATAATAAAATAATAATATTAAAGACGTTATGCTGTAGGATCTTAGTTGTCATAATCAGACTGTCCGACTGTCAAACATAAAAACAAACACACACAAGAGATTACTTATCCAAAGTTTTTTATGTCATCAATTCAGGATACGTATCCTGTGCCCTCTGGTTAAATGTTGGCTCTCGAAAACATTCTTTTCTTGCTGTAATGTCTTCTGGTTCATACTAATTTCTATTTCACATTTTCCAGAGGTTGTGTCAAGTCCAACTAGTGGTTAGTACGTTCGCCTCACAGCAAGAAGGTTGTGTGTTCGATTTCTGGGTCTTTCTGTGCGGAGTTTGCATGCTTTTCCCACGCTTGCATGTTTTTTTTTGGCTACTCTGGGTTTTCTCCCACAGTCCAAAAATATGTACTTTTGGTTGATTGCTAATTCTGTGTGGCCCTGCGATGGACTGGCAACCTGCCCTATGTGCGCTGGGATAGGCTCCAGCAGACCCACGTGACCCTTCTGGTCATCCAATAGACGGCAAGTTAACTACCACATTTAAGTACCAAGATAGTTAATAGTAGTCCATGTGTCATCTGTTGTTTTTTTTATTGTAATGAAGCAAAACAACAATTTTTTGTGCAGACAAAGCAAAAATTAAGACTTTATTCCTTTATTGCGTTACTCATGGACATGCATTAGAGAGTAGCAAGGTGCATACATGTGGTGCCATCACTAACCCAGATCCGGCATGATATTTTACACAATATTGTGTGAAAAACTTCATCATTTCAATAGTTTTTTACAACATGCCTTTTTATGGGTTTGAACAAGGCACAATACATATAAATACAACGTCAGCATGCAGGATCTAGGTCAGGAACGTTGCAGCACAATGCATGCGTCATTGTCCTCACAAGGGAAACAGTATTTTTGCAGTACAGTAGACCCTTGATTTACGAGCATAGTTCACTCCTTAAGTTTATTTTGTTCTCAAATTTTTGTGACCTAAAGTTATTTTTCACATAAGGTTTATTGGGAATATGAGTAATTTATATTTATGACTCCTATAGACCATTACAAACTTGGTATTTTGTTTTATTTTATCCGTTCATTCTTCTTTTATACCTGCCTGTCAAAAACCTTCATATATTTAAATGTATATTATATTTCTATTAATTATTACTAAAATTTAACTGACGTTGGGTGACACGACATCTGGCTTGACTGATTAGAGGAGGGTGAAGCTAACAATAACAAGATGGTGGCCCCATATTTGCTGTGATGCACCAACGTGAGATGAGCGATGGCCTGCAATTTTCACATTTTGGACCACGGAATCAATTTGTTAATGGGTTAAGGGGTTCAGGAATCAGGGCCCTACCGTAATTTCTGTATTTTTGCTTTCTTACTAAATGTGTAATTTACAAAAAAACTGCAAACTGTCCAATGTAATTGAACAGATCAGCTGTGTAAACATTGTAACCACATTTCTCTATTGTGCTGGTCTTTATTGTTTAATTGTGGCTCCAGCTTAATTTTAAATTACAACCTGCAGTCACAGCAGCCAGCTGTAGACTCCTAGTGTATAGGAGGTTTTATTAAAAATTATAAATGTATAGTCATAAATGTGTGGAATAGAAATACATTTTTCTACATTTTTATGCAATTTATTGAAGTGTGATTTATATAGATGTTTGTATATTGTTTTAAATTAAATTTATTCTATAATACTTATCCACCTTCTGCACTTTTAGTATAATATCTAATTTCTGCTTTTTTAGCTTGGGTGACCATTATGAGTGGACCAAAGTGACGTCGTGTATTCATAACATTCTGAGTGGTCAGCGCTGGATCGAGCACTATGGAGAAATCTGCATAAAGAACACCACCAGTGACATCTGTCAGTGCAAAGTCACCTTCATCAAAGTAAGCTAAATTTGTCCACATGCAATTTTAATGTTTAAAGACCAATTAAAAATTATCTTAGTTTTTTTATATATTGCATAGTCTTCAGTTTATGGCATGCTATGATTTATAGCAGCTGCTTTTAATTAATTATAATGGAGTCTGTTTGTGTAAAAAAGAAAAATAGATTTAAATAGAGCGACTCATTACACAGTGTCCACTCTGAGACACACGCTTTTTTTAGCCTAGTAATGGGAGTTTTGTGGTAATGATTGGCACTTTCCAAAGACACGCCAATCCTTCCTTCTGCAGGTCACGCAGAATAAGTAGGAGGCAAAAAGAATACGATAAATACAAGGTTAGAAATTGACTCACTGATGCCTCAGCAGTGCCATCTGGTGGTAAACATACAAGAAGCGATACTGCAAGTAATATTCATTTATTCATCTTCTATACCCGCTTATTCGCGAATCCGGGGTGACGGGGGTCTGCTGGAGCTTATCCAGCTCACATAGGGCGAGAGGCAGGGGTACACCCTGGACAGGTTGCCAGTCCATCGCAGTGCCACACGCACACAACCACATTCAATCCTATGGGCAATTTTTTTTAATTTAAAAAATATAAATCCAATTGACTGTTTATGTAAATAGGAGGTCGGCACGGTGCACAATGGTTAACACGGTCACCTCACAACAAGAAGGTCCTCTAAATCGCCCAAAGGATTTAGATCCTATGTGGTTGTGTGTGTGGCGCTGAAATGGACTGGTTACCTGTCCTGGGTGTATCCCCTGCCTTTCACCCTATGTGCAATGGGATAGGCTCCAGCAGACCCCCAGATTCAGGAATAAGCAGGTATAAAATATAAATGAATATTTTGTAAAGCTGCTTTAAACAATTAAAATTGTTAAAAAGCCCTGTATAAATACTGTTTTGTGTGCATTGTAGGCAAAGTACTGGAACTCCAGTATGAACGAGGTGGAGGGAACAATCGTGGACCATAAAGGCAAGGTCATACACAAGCTGTTTGGGAAGTGGCATGAGAGTATATACTGTGGAAGCCCACCATCGGCTACGTGCATCTGGAGAATCAGTAAGATGACTTACTGTGTAATCAGTCATTTATTGTGTCCTGTGTCTAAGCAATGTCAAAAAAAATTTTTTTTTCATTAAATGCAATGTAAACACTGACTAAATAAATGATTTGCAGCATACATATCACACCCACATTATGAAATATGTCTTCTTCATAGAATAATAATATATATTAATAATATTGTACGCTTTATGTTATTTGTGTAGATCCAATGCCTGCTGACTATGAGCAGTACTATGGCTTCACTAAGTTTGCTGTAGAGCTAAATGAACTGGATCCACAGACCAAACAGTTGTTGCCATGCACAGACACTAGATTACGTCTAGATCAAAGGTAAGTGCATGTAAACATTACAGGAAAAAAATTGTGTGAGTTTACTCTGAGCACTCTGATATCATCCCACAGTCTAGAAACATGTACATGGTGTTTTAATTGCCCATAGGAGTGAGTGTGGTTCTGTGATGGTCTGTCACGGATGTACCTTTTCTGCCTTTTGAGCTGGGATAGTCACCAGCAGGCCTGAGTGAATCCGAATTAGGGAATAAGCTGGCTAAAAACTTTGGCTTTTTCTTCTCCATCCCACAAGTGTTTTATTGGTTACAGACAATGTGACTCAGATTGAACTGGAAACCTTGTCCAGTGCCTCTTATATCATTTACTTGAAAACCATTGCAGACGACTTTTGCCTTTTGACATGGGGCATTATTCTGCCACTTACTAGTAGAAGATGACACAAAGGAATGCAGATAAAAAGCCCAGTACCTGAAAGCGTGCCTTAAATATGCCTCATATTTACATTACATTAACTCCACCAGCCTGGACTTTTGACACAAAGCAGGTTGCTTCTATAAACCCATCCTGTTGATACCCAATTCTAACCCTGCCCTTTGTGTAAAACTTGATTATTGAATATTCATTCATTCATTTATACCCGCTTATTCCCTAATTTGGGGTCACGGGGGTCTGCTGAACCATATCCCAGTGCACATAGGGCGACATCCTGGATAGGTCTCCAGTCTATTGCAGGGCCACACATAGACAACAAACACATTCACCCCTATGGACAATCAACCTAATGTACATGTCTTTGGACTGTGGGAGGAAACCGGAGTGCCCGAAGGAAACCCACACAAGTGCTGGAAGAACATGCAAACTCCGCACAGAAAGACTCCATGCCCCGGATTCGAACCCAGGACTTTTTTGTTGTGAGGTGACCGTGCTAACCACTACGCCACCGCGCTGCCCCATTATTGAATATTAAATGTTGACTAATCACAGGGGAATTGCTGTCTTACAAGATTAAGGTCACTGGGTTGATTCAGAGTTGGAATAAACCCAGATTCATGTCCTGTCTTGACGAGTCATGTTTTTTTTGTCTCCACAATAATAATGTGGTAATATTAGTGCTTTAGTTAATTGTGACGTACACGGCAGTGAGATTTATTGCCTTACCCTTTGATAACTTTTTCAGATCTGTCTGTGTTGTTTACTGAGATTAGATTTAGACATACCTCCAGGCTAGCAAAAGATAACATGCTGTATTAAGCTTTACCCTAGCCAATATGGCAGAGCCATGCTTTCTGTATTCAGGTTACTGGAAGAGGGAAATATCGAGGCTGCAGAAACACAGAAACAAAGAATTGAACAGCTACAGAGAGAGAGACGCAGAGTCCTAGAGGAGAACAACATGACACATCAGCCACGCTTTTTCCAGTAAGGAAACACTTATTTCCTAAATGTTTATATTAGTCATTCTGCTTATGAATTGCTCACACATTCTAAAATTACTAAAAATTTAACAGTAACCATAGTGTCACTAAATGGAAAGGTATATAATTAAATGCTTATGGGTGTTTAGGGTCCAACCTTTCGAACCCTTTGATTTTGGTGTTCATCACATTGGTAGTTTTGTGGTTCTATTTGACATTAACATCCAAAAAGTGTCTTAGACTCTCAGCCGTTGAGCTATGACTTTAATGATGTGAAAAATTTCTGTTAGCTCACTGCATCGCAATAATTCATTCAACCCTGCTTTTATTTCTGCTATGCATAACAATCAAAGTGCTTTCAGTAAATGTTACTGTATGATGAGTCATGCTGTGTCATCACTACAGTCCATTGTAAATACTGTACAACCTGCTTACTCTAGAATAGATTTGTACTTTAATAGATAAAGTATTATTTGGTTTTCATAATAAGTCTAACTAATACACAAAATACTTAACGTTTAAATCTGAACATTATTACAAACTAATAGATTTAATCATAATCAATTTTTACTGTTTTGGCTTGATGTTTACAGGAAATTAAAAGATGACACATGGGTCAGCAACAACACTTACTGGAACCTAAGGAAAGATCCCAGCTTTAGTAATTTGGATTGTCCAGTGCTGTGGTGAACAATCGTGAGCATCAATCACTCCCAGGCTCCTCTAACTTTTATGTATAAAAGAAAAGAACATTTTACAGAGAGGAATGAAAACAGAACTAATTTTTAAACTGTTACTTTCTTTTGCCTGTCAATAAAACTAAAGATGAACTTAAGCACCACTTCTAGGAACTGTATGATATTCCAGCACCCTGTGTAATTTAA
This sequence comes from Sisor rabdophorus, assembly GCA_026260075.1. Lineage (NCBI taxonomy): Eukaryota > Metazoa > Chordata > Actinopteri > Siluriformes > Sisoridae > Sisor > Sisor rabdophorus. The sequence continues at coordinate 13,434,537 of JAOTQW010000036.1, read as the reverse complement.
TATTTCAATTGAAATGCCTTAAAATGATTCTGATCTCTTTTCCGTTGTAATTTATACAAGCATCTTCCATGAATGTTTTAAAATTATGCAAACATCAGCCAGTTTTTTGCGTCTGTCCCTGCGCTGTGCAAGTAGTAGTACAAAAATACTGACACGTCCACTGAATCCAATCTGGTGGTAAAGCAGGATACTGTATAAAAAGGCCAGAGTTTTGCCGAGAACCCAAAAGATGTTAATCATGCACGTCTGAAAATTATGTTGTCTGATCAAAGTAACATTGTCTACCTCCTAAAAGGGATTGTACTAATGTGTATAATCTGGAGAATATTTCAGTGAATGAATTTCATGCCTTACGTCTTATGCCTAGTTACGCATATTCCATACCATCTTTATTCTGGTTTACCGATGGCATACCGATGTTACTAGCATTCAATGAATAATCACTGCTTTCTTTTAAATAAGAAATAAGTCTCTTCATTTAAAAGTTTCAGCTTTTTATCTGTATCCATCAAGTTCTTCCTTGACAAAGAGAGCAACTAAGGAAAAGACACTGCTAAGATTTCCTGTTTTCATTAATAAACCAGTAATTCTTTGTGACTATTATTTATTGTTATGATCCATTCCATTCGCTAAATAAAATGATGGTCATTGTTTCCCTGTTTTTTAGGAAGGTTGATATGTTATTATTAAACAACACTGTCTATTGGAAATGGTGGCTCAGCAATTTACATTTATGAGCAGTTATGGGTTAAGCTTGGTAGTGCTTGGAATCAAACCGTGATCTTGAAATTAGCAGTCCAACATCTTACCCATTAGGCTTTATTACATAGTGTTGAACTGTTTAAATCTAGTCCTTGTGCTTAAGTTATAGATTAAGCAAAATTTCTGCTGAGATGTAAAAGGACTTTGGTTTATTTTGGCTACTTTGGTTTATTGCACAATATAAAAATGTTTCATACAACTAAAAAGCCCTTTTATAGTATATATATATATATATAGAATTAGTGTGAGAGTGTGTGGTTGTTTGTCTTTGTGTTGCCCTGCGATGGACTGGCGACCTGTCCAGGGTTGACCCCTGCCCCATTCGCCCTATGTGTGCTGGATGCACTCCAGCAGACCAGCTAGAAAATAAGCGGGTTTGAAGATAAATGAATGAATGAATAATTTTAAAGCGTGCTATCAAAACAAAACAGAGAAATAGCTTATGCAGGCTAAAGGAGCATGCTTAAAAATTGCTACACTTAAGCGTTAACTGAAACACTCAATTTTCATGAATCCTTCAGATACACTCACTAACCTGAGACAAAACTATTGACAAAAGACTTGATAAATGTGAAGAATGTGTTTTTAATCTTGTTTAAACCCTGGACAGGTCGCCAATCCATCGCAGGGTCACACACACAACCACACACACTCACATTCACTCGTATGGGCAATTTAGAGTCACCAATCAACCTAATGCACATATTTTTGGTCTGTGGAAGGAAACGGGAGTACCCAGAGGAAACCCACGCAAGCACAGGGAGAACATGCAAACTCCAGACAAAAAGAAACCAAGCCCGGAAATTGGAACCCAGGACCTTCTTGTTGTGAGGCGTCCGTGCTAACCACTACGTCACCGCGCTGCCCTCTTATGAATTAATGTTTATTCTAATTGTATGTATGTTTTCATATCCATTTAAAACAAAAAAAATCAACTGAACAGCAAACTTTGACGTTCAACAGTTCTACAATAGTCTAGACATCTGACTTAAGTGTAGAGCATACATACTACATCAACACTGTATTCAGCAATGTATTCTAATTTAGAATTAATGTGAATAAACATAAAATGTTAAAATAAAGTATATTTTAGAGGCACTACTCTTAAGGTAAGGTAGAAAAAAGGTAAAAAATAAGACATAGTTTAAGTAATGCAAAAATATCTGCGTGTGTTTAAAATTTTATTATAAATTGCAGATGCTTTCTGATTCAATGTCTAAATGCATTAATGTTTTTTTTTTTCGTTTCTTCATCCTTCACACTCACTTATTCCCTAATTCTGGGTCATGGGGGTCTGCTGGAGCCTATCCCAGCGCACATAGGGTGAGAGGCAGGGGTACACCCTGGATAGGTCGCCAGTCCATCGCAGGACCACATACAGACAAACAACCATACACTCACATTCACTCCTATGGTTGATTTCGAGTCACCAATCAACCTAATACACGTTTTTTGGACTGTGGGAGGAAATAGAGTACCTGGAGAAAACCCACAGAAATGCAGGGAGAACATGCAAACTCCGCACAGAAAAACCCCATGCCGGGATTCGAACACAGGACCTTCTTGTTGTGGGGTAACCGTGCTAACATAATAAATGATGGAATCTAGCCACAGGGGCCACAAGCCAGTTACTTCTGTGCCAGTCCTAAGCCTGGATAAATAGAGAGGGTTGTGTCAGGAAGGGCATCCGATCTAAAACATTGCCAAATCTAAAGATGCGAATCACGAATCAAAATATCATACCGGATCGGTCGAGGCCAGTGTTAACAACGACCGCCAATTGGGCTACTGTTGGTCGAAAAAGAAGAAGAAGAGGAGGACGATGGGTTAACAGACAGAAAGAAAAAAGCAAAGGCAAGAGTGTAATACTAAGAATAGAGACGCTGAATGTTGGAACAATAACAGGGAAAGGTAGAGAGATGGTTGATATGATGGA
>JAOTQW010000036.1:13416471-13431739 GCA_026260075.1 Sisor rabdophorus | reverse complement strand
CGTCCCTGCTTAGAATGCTGCCCCCGCGACCCGGTCCCGGATAAGCGGAAGAAGAAGATGTTAGCTGCTGCCTTACATGTTGAAAGCTGTTGATTATGTTTTGACTCGACAATTGCTGCTACATGTTTGTTAAATATAAACAGCTTCCTTTTCTTATGCCTAAATTTAGTTTAACTTGCACAGCAAATAGAATGTTTGATTGGCTGATGGAATGGCTATTAAAAGAAGTTTTAGAGGTTTTTGTTATTTAGCTGCTTGCATTACTGCCTGTCTGTTTGTTTGTTTCAAACATGTTATATATTTGGCCAGTTGCCCTTATTAAACTAAAAAAACAGATATGAGGGGAGACTGAGAATTGAAACCAAGTCCCCGGAAGTGCTGGAACCTCAACCCACTACAGCAACAGCGCCAGCCTGTTAATCCCAATTGCTGCAATTGGGATTAACAGGCTGTCCTTTTGGGTTTTTTTAATTGTTTAATGGGTCAATACTATTTCTAAATTGGGGAAAAACAGCCTGTAATGTATGATGTATTAAAACGGATTGTTCATATTTGTAAAAGTTTTACTTATTTACTTATTTTTATATTATTGTTTTAACTTGTTGACTGTTATGTCCTCTGTGTAGCCGCCTGGATTTAGGGCACTCCCTGTTAAAGCAAACACTGCAGCGGCCGCGGGAGGTATTCGCACTGGTCAAGGAGAGAATCGTAACCACACAGACCTGCACGGTGACTGAAGTAGTGCAGGAGGGAGGAAGCTGCTCAGCCTTTCTTGGGATTTTACTTCCTAAAAAGATTTCGGTCAGTTCTACTAGTTACACAACATTTTTATTATGTTAAACAATACTTGCACATAAAGTTAAGACAGTGACAGTTGGCAACCTTTGACTGGTTTTTAAATCACCACTTATCTGTTAGAATGCCTTTTATTGTTAGTTCATAAAATATAATCAACTAATCACCTCAAGTAACTCTTTATGGCATTGTTGCACATAGCAGCTCCACTCTGTCAGCTGTGGCATTATGCTATTTTGCTGGAAAGGTGCTAGTCGGTAATACCGGACTCCATGTAACCTTCATTAACCATTTTAAAAACATGATTTGTTTTTAGTGACCTGTCATTATGACCAGAGTACTATAACATTGAGAATGTTTTATGGCCATCCATCCATAAGAAGGGTTTGAAGAGAATTGAGCATATTAAACAAATTTGGGGCCATTGTTATATCTTGACAAAGTTTTTATAGTTTATATTTAATCTAAGCTGTGTTTACTTCTAAACCCCCGTGCACAGTTTGCGTTTTAAATAAAAATTTAAATCCTGCTGCTGATTTGTGATGTGATTTGATTGCCAGTGGCTAAGTGACTTAAACAATGTTGCAGTTTAATAGCGTCTGCCTTTTACAGAAAGACTAGTCTGTGCTATCAGGGTGCTAATTTATTGGAATCAGACTGGTTGTCTGAAGGGAAAAACCTTCCCACACCATACTACCTCCAGTAGGTGCCAAATTCTAACATAACCATCTCAAATTCGAATTCATCAAACACAATGTTTTATATTTAATGCTTATAGTTACCACAGATCTTGTCATTTGACGAGCCCTACATTCTTCTTTGATCTTACTTTCAGCCAGAGGCAGAAACAGATTTACCTGTAGTAGACTTATGTAATAGTCTTATATCGGTGCCTACCTACACGTACACGTTTTTTAAAAAACTATTTTATTTTACATTTTAACTAATTGGCTCGTTATTCATTAAATCCGAGTTGTATGGTAAAGTTTGAAAATGGATGAAGACATGTATGAAATAATTGAACAGCCGTAACCCCATCTTAAACAATATCCGCATGACTATCATTGTTTAAAAATCCATTTGCTCTGCTCTACAGGTTGCAGTGAAGAACAGCAGCATTCTTTCTGACAATAATGTCTCACTAGAAATCCCGGCTAAAACCGCGCTGGCTTACAGTTTAATGGAGCTCAAAGTAAAGAGTACTGGTGATTTTGGTAGGAAATTTGCACAATTTATGCAAGAAATATAAATTGCAACCTAATGCTGCTTTAATTATTATCCAATAGTATCTAACCAGGGCGCATAGCAAGAGCAAGAAGTGCAAAGTTTCATGATCCTATCCGGGCTTGCGTGGGTTTCCTCCGAGTATTCGGGTTTCCTCCCACAGTCCAAAAGCATGTACATTACATTAATTGGTAATTCTAAATTGCATGTTGTTTGTCTATGTGTGGCCCTGTGATGGACTGGCCTTGCCTTTCGCCATATGTGTGGTAGGATGGCAACAGCAGACCCCCGTGACTCCAAGTTAAGGGAATAATGGGTTATAGAAGATGGAAAAAATAAATAATTCATATATATATATATATATATATATATATATATACACACACACACACACACACACACACACACTTCTGGTATTATATTAATTTATTTGCATTAAGCAAAAAAGCTCTGTGCAAGTGGAAAAATGTAATTTTTTTCTGACTTTGTGTTGTCAGAGCTGTGCCTGCTGCCGGATTCCTATGGATCGGTTGAGGTGGACAACAAACATAATACAAATACTACACTGGTCTACAGCTTGCCACCTCAATCACCAGTCAAAACTCTACAGCAAGGTAAGCGCTTAAGTTACATTCTGTCTACTATTGCATTCATTTAACATTTAATCATTCATTCCTATTTAGTTTTCTTTGTGTAGAATGAATTAATTCCAATTTATTAAAGTATATTTGTTGTAAGTGTTCATTTTGTATGCCCTCTCATGCTATCTTATTCTCTCTCTCTCTCCATCATTCTCCCTCTCACCGTCTCTCTCTTTCTTTCTTTCTCTCACACACACTCAGAGTTGAATAAGCTGCAGTCTCAGTTCAATGAGCTTTCCAGTCTCCCGGCCAACAAACGCTCATGCCTCTTCCAGAAAATCATTCTTTTCCTTAAGGAGAAGATGCTCATCAGTGTCCTGGATCTTGCAGTGAGTAAAAAAGGGTTATTTACAACATCCAATCCAATGTTCTGCGTGTTATGCTTTTAGTTTCGGGGGGGGGGGGGGAAGGAAGTTTAACTGCACAAACTGTTTCTCCCACACAATACATTTTCCTCAATGATAAACTTTTATGATAAACAGGAACCAAATGCTGGTTTTATAAAATCTGGCCTTTCACTTTAAAATCTTTTGTGTACCCCCTGTAAAAAAACCACACAAACACACCGGTCCTGTGTTGCTCTTTTCAACATTTTTTTGGGGTTGTCACACTTTTTGTGATCTGATGTACCAGTTTATATGTTTGATGATGAGACCAAAAGCACTTTTGTACATCACTTTTGTACATTTTGTGCAAGAATGCCTGCTTAATGATGTAAATGCAAATAGTTTTTCTCTCCTTCTATCAGCTGGAGGATTTGCTCGATGGTAGGAAACCTGATCTGTCCGTACTAGACAAAGCACCAGCTCTGAAGGAAGCAGCACAGTCAGTACTGGAGTTGCTGGGGGGTGATGCGTCAGGGGAAGGAGAAACCACCAAACAGCCGTCTGCCCTCACTGCTACGGAACTCCTCATCAGTGCCTTAGAGGGTGAGCAATAGAATAAATAGTTATCGTACTGTTAGAAACTAGACAGGACTGGATGTGAGCTGATTGCTAATCTAATTGGAAAATGTCTTATTTTCTTGATGAAGCAATGCTGACTAATCTCTCCCTCTCTCTTTCGCTTGCTTACTCACTCGCACATTTGCTTTGTAGAGATGAATGAGTCGACTTTAAGCGTGTTCCAGTCCTGCTGTCATCACACAACCCTGCAGGCACTACGCATGCTGGTAAGAATCTGCTTTTCTACGCAGCCGAAATGTCAAGTCTAATTGATGGAACCTTTCCTCAAAACACATTTTTATGTCCTTATTCATCCGTCTTTGTTCTACATCTGCTCCCAACAACTAAGTTCAATTACAGAAAAGTTAATTTCACTCAAGTGCATCAAAACATGAGCATTTAAAGAGAAGTAGGAGAAACCTGAGCCATGACAATAATGTAAAATTAAATAAAAAAATTCAAATCAGAACAATTCAAACCCTTACTAAATATTCCTTGCACTATTAATTACCCGTGTCCAAAAAGCAGTAAACCTGCTGAAAAGTTTTATATGAATTGATATATAGCAAATGCTCAGGTTGTGCTTTGCTTATAGCTTAATATTGTATCTAGGTTCAAAAGGTTATTTTAGTAAATGCAAATGTTGAATTCTTTTCCTCTGTTTTTTCTTTGATACAAAGTTGCTATGCTGCCATCTACTGACTATTTAATTTCACTCTGCCGAATTCATTTATTCAAATATTCCTAGCCTTTGAAAAACATGCTAACAGAAATCAAATACAGGATTCAAATTTTGTAAAGATAATTTTGCATGACTACCACGTGTAATGGAGTGGAGAAAAGAATTTACTGGTCTTTTTGTATGGCGTGTCTGACAGGTGCAAAATATTGTGGAAAACCAAGTGTGCTCCCTGAAGGACAGCGGACTGGCGGCTTTAGCTGAAGACGACACCTACAGAAAAGTACATGCTCTGTTTGAATCTGCCGACATGACGCTGTGTAAAAACGGGGAGTCGATCGAGCTGCAGATCAGCAAGCAGCAGGGGCATTGTTCCTTGATCCTGTGCATTGTCATCCTCAGTTTGGCCTCTTTATCATCCCCAACTGACTGAATCTCAACTGACAGTGAAAAACATGTGACCAAAGAATTACATTTTAGTAAATAAGAACTATATAAATGTATACATATACAAATGCACTTACTTTTTTCCCCGGCCTTAAATTAAATTTAATCCTTTGTGTGATTTTTAAAGAGGTCATACCCTGTTGTTTTACAAAGATTTTGAGGCTACATTTTCTTTTTGTTGGTTTAAATCAGAGTGCACATTTATTTGTTCTTGTAATCATGACAAGAATGATTGACATTTGACACTTTATATATTAACTGATCCCAAAAATCTGTTCATCTGCTGCTTATTATTATAATTCCAATCTCACTGCTTCATTAGAACACCCTTACTTATCAGTGTATTAAACCTCTTTACAAATCAATCAGCAACAAAAGGGATAATCATAAGCGGGGACTTTTACAGTATTTTCTGATGTTCTTTTGTTGGCATTCCGGATCACGGGGAAAATTTCTCTACCCCCAGAACTGCCCTTATTTCAGACTTTATAGTGACTTATTTCAGCAAAGTTTCACTCTACAATGCGGAACACATTGCAATCCTTTAAAAACCCCTAAAAATGTAACGAAGCAGCTCAAATACTAAGCTGGAGGCACCTGTATTTTTTCTGCCTTGCTTCCTTTGAGACGATGTCTGTATGTTTCAGCGACTACAGTCATGGAAAAAGTCAGCTGACACAAACTGAGGGTTTTAATTTTATACTATTGCATTTGCAGCAGGTGAAAGGTGTTGCAGCTACAGGGTTTTGCATCCTAGAAATGGAACTTATGATTTGTACAGTGAAGTTGAGTATGATTTTATTGACTTTAGTATGTTTTTAATAGAGGATCCACTGTTTAAAGCATCGTGTACAACTACTTTAACTTGTATTGCCAATATTTTATTAAATAATAATTCCTTTTCATTCATTCTTTTTTTATTGAATCTTTAAAAGGAAATTTTGCAATGTTTGCAGAAGCAATGACCTAACTACTTTTTATTATAATTATAAGAATCTCATAATTGAGTTAGTATATGATAATTATGGGATAATCTTGGAGGGGGCAACGCACTTCTGTAAAAGGGAGTATGATTTAAATACTTGATTGATAGAAAAATTTGAACATTAAGTGTGGAAAAACACTAACCAAGATGGTTCAGTGGTGACCAGTAATGATGGTGGTGTTGAGGTTAAAAACATCTGCCATATTGATTAGAGTTTAGAGCCAGTGAGTGATACAGTCATAACATGATTATCATACGACCCATAGCATGAGCTTTGGTCCTCTGCTGTGTGGACAAGAGATATACGAGTTAAAGGGGACTGATGAGAGGGATTTTGTATCCATTCCCCACATCTTATTAGTAAACTCAACTTTACTAAACTCAAATCACTTCTCCACCCCCATCTGTGTGTGAGTGTTCTACACTTAACAGAACGTCATTCCTTAAAAATAGAATTATAGAATTAAATTAAAGGTCTGTGCAGAGGGAAGTAGATGTGCAGGTAGACATCCAAATAAAGTATAGCACAAACAATGAATGACATGCTGAATTATTTGAATGATCACCCTTTATTGTGGAGGAACTGCAGCATTCATGATTTCATTTTAGGCGTGCTTTACAATTAGGCAGGTCTGTTTCACGTGTCCACGAACTATGAGGTGAATTTGAGCAGGAACTTGTTAAACGCTGCACTGCTGCAGTCATCCAGCGTTTCAATGGGAGGAGATCAAATAGAAAAAAAATCCAAACTGCAAGAGTTTGATCAGGAACTTTACGTGAACAAACAAAGCAGAGTTTCAAATTGTATCATGGCAAATAATCAGGCTACAGTGTTCTATAGAAAATCTACTTGTATCATCATTGCAGAATGGATACAAGTAATCATTTCCTACTGTGTGGAAAACAGTTTATTAGCTCAACAGTGTCACTATGCCTATGCCATAAACCTACCAAGAGAGTATCACTTTAGGGACAGAAAGACAGAACTCTAAAATGAACTGTTGCACTGGTGCTGCCCCCCGTAAATGTCCCTGCAAATTGCGTACAGTCACAACACTGAAAAGCCTCCGCTTGAATAATAATAATATCCCAATCATAATGCATTTTCTGTTGCATTTCTGGTTTTTATCAAGTGAGCTTTGGATTGAGCTTCTAAACATATTTGCTTTTCCATACAGCAGTGCTGTAAGATATGAAGTTATTAATATGATGGTAAAGCATAGAATTAAAAAAAAAAATAAACAAATACACAAACATTAATAAACTTTCAATCAAAACATTTGTTCTTCCTGTTCCTCTTGTGTGCAGCTGCAAATGCATTGAGATGAATACTGTGCTTTTTTTAAGCATAGGCACATTTTTACAATTTGATATGAAACAGTTTGAATGGACAAACCACAGTGTTAAACAGATTTTTTACTGCTACTTCTGCAGCATAATATAACTCGAAGTGGTGCAATATCTTAGATTTAAAAAAAAATGTTGGTAAAACATTTTTTGCACTTAGGTTTTGTCCTTCCTCATTCCATCAGTAGGGAAAAATGTAACGTAACGTAATGAGTTTCAGTGCAACAGTACCATCAACACTGCTGGATATGTTACCTAATATTTAAAAGAAAGTAAGTAAAGAGATCAGAATAGATTATTTGGCTGCTAAAATTATCTGGTACAAAAGTATATGGAGGCTCACAGCAATGAAGTCTGTTTCAGCTTCTCAGCGTACTAATATCAGAACCACCCTGTGAGAAATAGTTGGTCCAAGAGATGTGCTGGACTGGTAGATTAAAAAAAAAAGTCAATAAATAACTTCACTTCCCTTTCTTCCCCAATGGATGGTGTAGCTTTGCATAGCAGGGTTGGACCTCGGGGTCAGGCTGAGACACACCGGCCACTAAGAATCCTGCCATGGTCCATGCCCCCAGCGATGAGGGTGATGGAGGTGATGAGGGTGGTTGTAATGCTAAAGATGATGGCTTGATCAGTAAACCCAGTTAACTGGCACCCACTGAGGCTCTGTGCACAGCTGCTCCACAGCTGCCTGTAGTTTCTCAAAGGCCTTATCCAGATTATCATTCACTATTGTCAAGTCAAAGTAATGGCTATATGCCCGCTTAATCCGGGCACTCTCGTCCACAGTTTTTTTCAAGTCTGTTTCCTGAGAGAGAAAAGAGAAAGAAAAGAAAGATCAAGGAAAGAGAGAGGGAAAAAAAGAGAGAAAAGAAAAAGTGAGCAAGAGAGAGGCCAAGAAAGGCAGACAGAGAGAGAGAGCGAGAGAAAGAGACACAAGCAAACATCAAAAAATAAAACATCTACAAAGCATGCAGTCCTTGAAAATTCTGGCTATTAGAGATATGAGACGGACCGTCAGTAGTTTGGTGGTGATTCCTGCATCCACCACAGCTTTGTGCATGGCTCGTAGTGTGTCTAGCTCGGGAGCAGCAATAAAAACCACAAACGGCATAAACTCTGCTGTTCTTAACACCTTCAGTGCCTGGTAAAGACATAAATTATTCAGCCATTTATCTTAGCCATAATACCCAATCATATAAATCTGATTTATCTGCATCATATATACAGTCTGACAATAAACACCGGATATTTATATTAACCTTATTAAGATGACATCTTTTATAACCTTGCTAGAAATCATGAAGTAGGAAGAGCCTTCACTAATAATTTTTAAATCACCAAGGATATACATAAAGTGTCGTTTTAATACACAAAACACTATCGAGGATTAACACTGCAAATCATTATAAATGGGCAAAATTGTCACTTCTGACATGTAAAAGAGAGGGGAAAAGATTTCAACAGAAATAAATTATGAATATATATCAAATATAGAGATGTTACTGTCAGCATTAGAATATTGAATATATTCTAATAAATTATTAATACTTATGAACAAAGCATGGTTTGTGGACACCTGACCATCACAAACAAATAGGATTTAGAACATTTCTCCCCATGTTGCTGTTAAATTAAGCGCCACTCGGTTAGTAAAACTTTTTCAGTATAAGTGAGATCAGCTAGTAACATTAAATGAATAGGTCTGAGGTGCTTTAGGGTGTTTCGGTTTATCCCAAGCTGTTCAGGGCTTTGTATAGAACCCTTTTTGTTTTTTCCATAACACACTGTCTTAATGGAAGTCAAGCAGTTTGTGCACAGGGGGCACTGCCACGCGGGAACAGTAAATATTTTATATAACTTAAACATTCTATGTTGTAGCAACATTTTGAAGAGTAATAATAATAATAATAATAATAATCTACAAATGACAGGCATTCTTTTAAAGTATCTATTCTAGCTCAATCCAATAAATCTCATCTACCAAGATCCAGAAAAAGAAAATACAATTCATACAAAACTTTATACAAGTACAAACATGTTCACATAATTAGCTGTTAATGATTATTTTTCAGCAAAAAGCTTAAAACTTATTTTTATATAAACTCTGTATAGACAGCCCTGACTAATCTTTAGGAGTTTGAGTTGAAATTTAAGATTGGTAAACATTGCACTTATTTCTTTAAGAGGTCCACAGCTCCTGCACCAAGGATAGCATAAGAGCCATATACCTGGTGTCTACTGCAGTCTGTTCTCACCTGTGGGTTAACATCCAGTATGCAGGTTCGACCAGTGTTTACCACCTCATGAATCGAGTCAATTTTGGTGCCATACATATTCCCGTCATACTCCCCATGCTCGAGGTAGCGGCCCGCTTTGATGTCCATCTCCATCTCCTCTCTGGACACAAAGCTGTAAGACTGCCCATCCTTTTCTTCTTCCCGAGGCCGGCGAGACGTGACTGGTGGGAAAGAAAAAAAAACACAAGATCAATATATCTGCTAACCGTATACATATTGAGTTAAACAATATTGTTGAGGGACTGATGAGGTTGGAAAAAACTTGAACCCCATAAAGCAGTCATTAAACCTACATGGTACGGTGGTGCCAAAGAGCAGAGGATTTAACACAATCAGTCTGTTTTTCAGGCTTCTACGGCCCACACCCTGCGCACCAATGAGGATGAGAGTCTTCCTCTGGAAAGGAGGCATCCTAGCTACCTCCTCGTAGATCTGCAGCTCATGACGATCAAAGTCTAATGCAGGCACAAAGTGGGAGAATGACAGCGTAAAACATTATGTATGCAACAGTTATAATAATTATATTTATAAAAAACCTTTAGGTGTGTCAACCTGCATTCTTTGCTGTTAGATACATCATTTTCTTTTTCTTCCTTTTTCCTGTTATCGATCCACAAAGAATTCCTAAAATTGTAGAATAGGAAAATCTCATCTATTAATGCCATTTAAAAACAGAAATATCAATATCAGCACATTATATATAATAGTATAATTAATAATAGTACTAATAAATTGAAATAAAAAAAAAAAACATACCAGAGCCTTCCAAGTCTTTCCGTACAAATGCTTTCCTCTTCTCCTCCAAGTACTGGCTTGGGATGAGTCCAGTCTGACCTCCAACTACACTACGTGCCTGAGGGACGCACATGCGGTAACCTCAATAAATCAGTGCCAACACAACTTAATGAATTTATTTTAATTTAGCTTAATTACAAACTGTATTCGACTTTATTTAATGCTGAATTACACTGCAGCCTAAAAGCATTCAGGTGTGCTACAAACCTGCCACCAGTTGGGGTCCTCTTTGTTCACAATGTGCAAGATCTCTCCTTTGAAAAAAGCCAGGCCTGCTTCTTTACAGGGAATGAGGTTGTCTGTTTCAGGGTTGTACTTGAAATGAGGTCTCAAATACACCTACAAACCAAAAGGGCTTTTTTTGAGTGTTAAATGAAAACAGGATCTATCTCATTTTTAAAAGTCTGTCTATCAAAATTTTACAGAAAGATTTATTGAAATTAGAAGCAAAGAGAATGGGGAAAAGGATGACAATCTTCAGCGTGAACATGCAGCTGGCTGAGATGATGACTTTAATCATGCTGCCTATAATCATGCTGCAGATAGTGTGAATGTATGTGTATTTATGTGCACTCAATCTATTTTCAAGTTTCAGGAGAAACAAAAGGCCATCTGATTTTCTTTTTACAAATGGTGAAAAACTGTTTGCTGTCTGACATCTCTATCTTCAGTCTTTGAACTGGCTAAGGAAGCTAAAAAGCAATAATTCTTCTATGGTATAGAAGTATAATGTTATAAAGACATCAGTTTAAAAGCTTTTTTTTACACTTACTATTAACTGATACAGCATATTTTTGCCAAGTTGCAGTCTATTTAACAGTCTATTTAAAAACAAAATTAAAGCCAGTATAGAGGTTAGGCTTAGTGTAAAACCAAACAATAAGCAAATGCCAGATAACAAACATGTCTAAAATGACTACATTTGAATTTGGGATACATTTATGCTAATTTAACGTATTTGTCCAACTAAATACAAAACAGTGGGCATCAAGCAGGTTATTAACTTCAGCAGTAAAGTCATGAACTTGTTAAACAGACCGTCAATCCTCTTCAAATGAAATCTGAAATGTTTGCATGACACATTATTAATGTTCACAAAGTTATAGCTTAACATGCACCATTAAAAGTTAAATGTTTGTTCTCTTTCATGCACCTCTATGCTTAAAGACAATAAGGAAATGTTAACGATGAATGACTGTTTTTAATCAAAATATTCAGATAGCATTAAACTTTATTCGTCTGCTGTGTGCACAGTCAACATAAAAAAAACCCAGCCTATTCTCAGAACACAAAAAAACAGGGTAAAGGGCAAATGTGGGGGAGAACCAGCTCTTATTGTATTCCACACCTGGATTATTTATGGTAGCTAACAGACTTCTTTAACTGAATGTAGAAACATTTTTACTCTACGAATGCCACAAAAACTGCTACCTGACCTAAATCCATCTCATCCCAGATTGGTTTAAAAAGTATGTCCATGTCTGTGTGAATGCATGCCTGTCGCTTTTTGCAAGTCTCCCCTCCCATCTGCCCTAGATAGCGCGAGTGTGTTATTATTATTAGAAATAGGGAGGCTCAGTTTCAGCTGAGTGGCATTTCTCTGAGTCAGCCTGAGGACACCACTCTTCTCCTGTATGTGACAGATGAGACTTATATAGTTTAAAATACGATAACTGTTATAAAAGCTAATATTGCTCTGGTGTTGTCTTATCTTGGCAGCACATGTATCTACAGTCGGTTCTGTTGTGGATGAGTTGTACTGTAGTGTAGTGTGCAGTTTGCTGTGTGCACTTTACCCACCTGTGCAGGTTTGGGTGTGTCTCTGTAGCTGGGCAAAATTTTAAGGGTGACACTTCCATTGATGTCCTTCAACATTTCCTGCAATGCCATAGGATCTCCGCCCACATCCTGACCATTCAGCTCCCGAATGACGTCACCAGTATGCAACATGCCCTGCTTGTCAATCATGCTGCCATGGAGAATACGTGCGATCACAAGCTCGCCATTCTCAACTCGGAATGTCACACCCTAAGAAAGACCACACACTTTGAATCTTTAAAAAAAATGTTGCATGCACACAGTCTCCATTCAACACATTACTTCTGTAATAGCAGCCACACCCACATCTCAATCTCCCAGGCGAGATTTTAACAATTTTGACTGACGGCTTCAGTCCAATTCATTACCCATTTGTCATTACTTGTTATAGATTGTAGTATGTCATAGTCTAATTTGTGATAAACAACATTATAATTATCATAGAAAAACAAAACTATTCACACTACTAATTCATAAGTAACCTAATGACCATTATACTGGGAAAAAACTGTATGATCATTCCAGGAAGCAACGTCATTTTTTTATGCAAAAAGTTTATGAATTTGACGACAAAAAAAACAACAATTCTTTCAGAGATTTCTCTGCTGACTATTTACTGTTCTATCATATCACAATAGTCATCTGGAAATATTAATGGAGACTTTTGTTTGCATATAATCATGCTGAAAATAGGCAACAAAATATGGCATGCACATGGTCAGCTCTAATACTTCGATAGGCCAAGACAAGTGTTTAACCGATAGCTCAAAACCAGTGCCTAAACATTTTACACAAAACATGTCTGAACTGTACCCATGAACATAAAACAGCTTGGATTAATAAATGTACTCATTTATTCATTTTCTAACCTGCTTATTTCCTAACTCTGGGTCACAGGGCTCAGCTGGATCCCAGTGCACACAGGGTGAGAGGCAGGTGTACACCCTAGACAGGTTACCAGTCCATTGCAATGACACACAGACAAACAACCGCACACACACTCACACTTGCTCCTATGGAAAATTTATAGTCACCAATCAACCTAATGCACATGCTTTTGGACTGTGGGGGGAAAAAAAAGATAAAACCCCTGCAAGCGCGGGGAGAACATAAACTCTGCACAAAACGACCTGGGAATCAAACCTACAACCTTCTTGCTGTGAGGCAAATGTGCTAACCACTACACCACCACGGCGCCAGTAGCTTGGGTTAGTGTTAATGCCAAATTCTGTTGGAGAGAATCTTTTTTTAAGATACTTAAACGACCATTCCATTCTGCAATTTGAACATTGGGTTTGAACACAGAATAGGCTTACTAACCATGTGTTGCTAATAAAGAGCTACTAAGTCTTCAGTATGTGCTGTAGTAGATTATTTTTGGCCCAAGTACAATGGGTCACTAGGCGAGGTGAAAAGACTAGCTTTTTAAAATTGCTTTTCTGTGTTTATGCTCACCAGCGGCTCTCCTGCCTTCTTCTGAATGCTGATCATCCTCACCGTGTCCATTGGCATGAAAGAGGTGCTGCTTACGGTAGTGTTGTTTGTGGCAGAAGGATGTGTTTCAAAAGATTTTGCAGCCACCTGATCATGAGTCGCTAATAAAGACTAAAAACAAAAAAGTCGGTACAAATCAGTGAATGGTAACCGAATTAAAAACATGCACTTGATTCCAAAGGCAAAACTTCCTATGGGGTAAGAAACTTTTAGATTAACGCTCAATGACAAAATCAGAGTACCCTGCCACAAAGCTACAACACAGTTCTGTTATTTACTGCTTCAATACATTTATCAAACCTCACAATTAACTTAAGAGTAGTAAAAGCCGTAAAGTAATTCTCTGCTGCCCCACTTCTTTTCAGTCCTCAAGAATTGGTAAAGAACCAAAGAACTAGAGTCGGTGCTATTATGGCGGAGTCACCTGAAAATGTGGTTCCTTAAGGATCTTGAAAAGCTCTGCTGCGCTGTTGTTATGCTCCGCCAGGTCACTGATGTCAGACAGAATCTCACTCACTAGCTCCACTGTGTTGTTTCGCACTGCCTCTAGCTTCACATCCTCCAGTCTTTCGTGGGCCTGGAGGAAATGGATACAGGTCGAATTCTCTATTATTAAAAGCGTAAAATGATTGGGTTAGATAGACGATTGATTTTCATGACAATTTTTTTCCAGGAAGATTTTACTGCTATTAGGTACTCACTCATGACCCTCCCTCCTTTTCCTTTACTGTAAAATAATGTTACCTTTTTTACATTGCAAGAAGATTTCTTTGCATTTGCTCATTGTTTTCTTTTAACACATCTTTGATTCTCAGCTGAAATATTACTTTACTTCAAAATGTTTGAATTTTAAATGTTTTTCCTAGTGAGGCAGAACACCAAACCTCACTTGCAATTAAAATGGAAAATGTTATGTTATTGTTAACTCCATTATTTGTTTGTGACAATATTTATTTTATATTTGAAATGTTCTACATTTAAAAAACACTGTACATCAAATAAAATGGGAAAAAAGTGAACCTCTTGTATTTTCACAGTAATTCTAGAGCCTATGACTTTACTTTGCTACAAACTTTTGCAACAATCATGATCTGCCATGATAATTTTGTTTTTGGCTCAGCCCAAGGTTGATTAATTAACTTTATCATCACTATTTTTCTTGCTCTTTTATTAATCCTATAAAGAAACACAATTAATATATTCCTGCTAACTCTTTGTCCAGAGTGAAATTTTCTGACCAAACACAAGTGTAGACAAAACACAAACACACCCTTATATATAGGAGCAAAATAAAATAAAGATAACATTAAAATTCCCTATATATATAAAATGTTAACATATGAGTAAATCATTTATCTAAAAAGAAAATAACCACAAAATGTTGGGTACCTTGGCCAGAGAACGGACTATGGGACTCTCCATGAGACCACGGAGAAAGATGAGATCAATGTCTTTGGCACCAGTGGAGGGAGGCAGATCCTTAAGATTATCCAACACGCTCTGCATAGCTACAAGAGAGATATTACAATTTACATTAAACAAAAATGCAAGACATCTGGTATGTTCAGCTTTGTCTGCTTTTACCCAAATAAAAACAACCAACAAACTGAATTAATTAAGGGCCTTGAATAAAAGGCTGTAAGTAAAACGGGGCTATTCTTAAACACTGTCCAATCTGGCAACCTTGAGCTAATTGTAGGGAAAGTCATTACCTTATTTTTAGTCTCCATTCCATCCTCTTCTATACCCGCTTATTCCCGAATCCGGGGGTCACGGGGGTCTGCTGGAGCCTATCCCAG
>JAOTQW010000036.1:13394222-13408357 GCA_026260075.1 Sisor rabdophorus | reverse complement strand
ATCCATCCATTCATCCATCCATCCATCCATCCATCCATCCATCCATTCATCCATCACTTACACTTACTCATTAGACTCTGCTGAAGTCTATTCAGCTTCATCAGGTAAAAAGGCAGGATTACACTTTGGATACGTCACCAGTCCATTGCAGGGCTACAAAGAATAAACTACTCACAACCACATACACTCACATTCACTCTTAAGGGCAATTTAGAATCACTAATTAATCTTACACAGGAAGAATACGAATCTCTCGCCCTATGTGCACTGGAATAGGCTCCAGCAGCCCCTGTGGCCCTGAAAATAAGAAAATATTTTTAAAATAAGCGGGTAAAAAAGAAAAATAATTGAATTTCATTTATGAATACTTGAGAATGGGATATGGTCACAATGGGATAGTAATTAAAACAATTACAATACATAATTATGCACATTTAAAGTTTTCAAATTTCTTTTTTTTTTCAACAGGCTTCTTATGGTCAGTCTGGAGTGTTAGTAGTTTGTTCTTGTTGTTGTCGTTGATGACTTTGCTAAGAATTTTAGTGCTGCAGGTAGTTAACTTCAACACGACGTCACCATTATGATGACGCAACCGTGCTTAAAACACCAATTTTAAAATGAAACATCTCCATAGCGACCACCTAAACACCTGCTTTCATTGCGACACAACAAAAAGTTCTAATCATTTTTAATCAATATTGGTACGTATGTTTTTTTTTCCTTTACTTCTGGGAGACATCCTAACAGTACAAGCAACGAACACAATCAGCATCGGAAATCACGATTAACCGACTGATTAGATAACTTTATAACTATTTTAACCTGCTATAACCTGCAAACGAACAACGTTTACAAACTATTTTCTATTTAACATGGTATAAATTATTATTATCATCCTAACATAAATGTCATGTTGGGGAGTCGCAACAGCTGGAAAATTAGATAAGGAGTAATAGATCGGAAATGCAAAAAAAATTCGCTCTATGTATATTTATGACTTTGAATTAAATTGGATTATTAACTGTAAATTTATTAAATTTGTAAAGTTAAAAACTGTAAATCAGGCGATTGCTGGAGGTGGTGGAAATACAATTAGCTCCGGTAAAAAAAATAAAGCCAAAAGCCGATGGAACAAAATTAAGAAAGTACAAGTGCAAAGACACAACATTGGCAAAGTGTTCTGAACCATTATGGAGCCGAATTTGGCCATGACTTACTAGGGCAAAAATAATACAGCCAAACATATAACTCACGCCAACAAAAGCGAAGAAAGCCGAACCCTGAAACTCCACTTCAAAATCGGACCCCTCACCCAGGAATCGAACCCAGGAATTTTATAGATACATATATAACTGAAAATTAACAGCAATAATTCATCATGGTCCCACAATCCATAGCAAAATACAATAACATTTAATATTTAGTAAAATTGCAATTCATAACATTAGAGGTAAAACAAAAGGTTTAAGTAACCTTTTTACATGATTGTTTCAGTTAAAGAAGCTTCATCTATCTGAAGACTTTTTGAAGAGCTTTTCACCTAAATGTACAGTGCTGGTATACAAATGGCATCGCTCTACGTTGGCGATCTTCATCCTGATGTAACTGATTCTCTTCTCATGGAGAAATTCAGCTCAGTCGGACAAGTTCACTCCGTACGACTCTGCAGGTCAATGAGGCCTGGCACATCTAACAAATACGCTTACGTCAACTATCAGCATGAGACTGATGGTAATGCATACATGCTGTAACTGGGTTCCTAATATTTCATATATTTAGGTTTTCTCCTTAAATACAAGGCAATGTAACTAGGGAAGTATTACCTAAATAAGGCTGAAGAAATTCTGCAGAATAAAAAAGAAGTAATTATAAATTTTTATGTAGTTATGTAGATTAAATTAATTAATTCATCTTCTATACCCGCTTATTCCCGAACCCGGGGTCACAGGGGGTCACGCACTCACAATCACTCCTATGGGCAATTTAGAATCATCAATCAACCTAATGCACATGGGAGCACATGCAAGGGAGAACATGCAAACTCCGCACAGAAAACCTCAGCATGCAAACTCGGGACCTTCTTGTTGTGAGGCGACTGTGCTAACCACTACGCTACCGCGCCACCTGATTTTATGAATTAGTCTTGTGAATTCTCTTTCATGCATTTGACATTATTAGAGAAGCTAATTCACTAAAGGCAGTGATTATATTATCTCACCAGAAATGTTTATGTCTTGGTAAAGATATGTTTCTGTATACTGACAGTTAAAGGAAATATCACAGCATTTGAGCCATCAACAATACATAGATGGTTTGATAGAAAAGGGATTAAAGAAGGTTAATTTGCATTTACAAATGTTGTTTTACTGTATATAACTAAGTGGACTTCTTTTTTATGTTTTCATATCAGAATAACATCAAGTGTAAAAAAATACTGATGTCTATTTCTGCAGAGTTTTTCTGTAGTTTTTCTGTAGCTTATCTTAATAAGCTGTCATTTATTTGTTCCATCAGCTGAGCGTGCTTTAGAGCTGCTCAATTACGACAATCTTTTGGGTCAACCCATGCGCATCATGTGGTCCAATCGGAACCCATCCCTAAGAAACAGCAACACAGGAAACGTCTTCATCAAGGGGCTGGAAAAGTCTATAGACAGCCGTGCCCTTTATGACACCTTCTCAAACTTTGGCAAAGTCCTGTCATGCAAGGTTTGACCAGGGGTTCTCTGTGGATCTGAGTTTTCAGGTGGGTCGCTTTGTCATTAGTTCTGTGTGGGATGGCTGTATCTCTTTTGAAGGTGGTGTCTGATGAGCACGGGTCCAGAGGATACGGTTATGTGCACTTTGAGACTGCTGAGGATGCTGAGACAGCCATCAAGATGTTAAACGGCACACTGTTCAATGATCTGAAAGTGTAAGTCACATGGAAATTACCACGGCTTACCAATGTGATAAATGTGTTTTTGATGCATTTATAATTAAAACACCTTGAAGCCCAGCTGGGTCTAACCAGGGACAGCAGGTGCAACCTTTCTGATGGTTGTTATGTGGTTGTTGCAGAGATTTGGTATTTCAGTTAAATTCTTTAATGTGTTAAAGATACCTAAAAGCCAACCATCCTATTTGTTCAAAAGTCTTATAATTTTTGCTCTGACAACAGTGTCTTGACTTTGTTAAGGTTCCTCACACACTTTAAGTCCTATTCAGAGCGCCAAGCACAGAGAGAGGATGGGGAACCATCAAACATTCATAACACGTTTGAGCAGGTAGACACACACACATAGCCACAGCACACAGTTGTCCTGAAAGTAAATTAAATGTTTAAATAACTGGTGTTACAGGTTCAGAACTTCACTGTCGGTAAAAAACCCAAAACAACGGACACAGTTTCGGCTGTAGTTTTACCTGTGGTTTCAGCTGCTTACAGTCCAATTCCAGCTACAGTTTACCCTGTATCGCCTGCAGTTAACTCAGTAACACATCCACTCAACCTTCTACCAGTTCTCTATGTTGGCGATCTTCACCCTGATGTAACTGAGTCTCTTCTTCTGGGGAAGTTCAACTCAGTTGGGCAAGTTCACTCTGTGCGCCTTTGCAGGGCTAGGAATCCTGGCACATCCAACAATTACGCATTCATCAGTTTTCAGCATGAGACTGATGGTACTTTTAACACACTTTTATCTGTGTTCCTTAATCTACTTTATATATTTTTTTAAGCAACTGAGACATGAAATTAAAATAACAAGGTAACAACTTGCTACCATTTCTTACAGTGACACCAACAACAAAAAGCTGTAAATACTTGAAGTAAAAGAAACATTCTGCATTATAAATATTTATAAAACCCATAATGTTTGAGCCATTTGAGCCTGTGCCAGCTGACATTAATCTACTCTACATTTTTGGCTAAACTGGAACATAGAGCATAGAGCAATTAGGCACAATATACAATTTTCTTTGTATTTTTTACTTTAAAAAGCAAAAATGCAAATTCATTATAGGTGTGTTACCATATGCATATAACCAGCAAGTAAACTGCTGCACTTTAATTCTAGATCTTTGATGTTAATAATTTATAATTCTTGTTGTTTCCTTAGCTGAGCGTGCTTTAGATCTGCTCAATTATGACCTTCTTTTGGGTCAGCCCATGCGCATCATGTGGTCGAACAGGAACTCATCACTAAGAAACAGCAACACAGGAAACATTTTTATCAAAGGGCTGGATAAGTCTATAGACAGTCTTGCACTTTATGACATCTTTTCAGAGTTCGGCAACATTCTGTCATGCAAGGTTTGAATTGTAATATCTAAAAATGTAAATACCTATTTAAAACAATAGTCCCTAGTTATTGCTCTTTGTCATAAGTTCTGTGTGTGATGGATGTGTCTACTCTGAAGGTGGTGTGTGATGAGAACGGGTCCAGGGGATACGGCTATGTGCACTTTGAGAATGCTGAGGATGCTGAGAGGGCCATCAACATGCTAAACGGCACACTGTTCAAAGACCACAAAGTGTAAGTCATGTGGAAATCACGACAGTGTACCAAACTGGAATGTGTTCTTGATGTATGAATCACTAAATCTGGCTGAGCTTTTATGGGAGTATTTAGAGTATGCCAAGAAGGGGTGGCCTTGTGGTTAAGGTGTTGGACTGATACCAGAAAGACCGGGGTTTCATTTGCAGTACCCCCAAGCCACCACTGTGGGCTCCTAAGCAAGTCCCGTAACTCCCAATTGCTCAGTTGTAAGTCGCTTTGAATAAAGGCTTTTTCCAAATGCTGCAAATGTAAATGTTAACATGCTTGTAATTCACACACACACTTAGTACACATTCATTCACTTAGTACACTTTCATTTTTCAGTATATTTTAGATAAAAATAATAATATTAATATTAATGGCAGTGTGTTGGCATAATAGTTATGCCAAAAGGTCAAAAGGTTTGACTCAATTCCCAGGAAAGGGTCTTTCTGTGTGGAGTTTTCATGTTCTCCCCACACTTGTGTGGGTTTGTCTGGGTACTCCTGTTTCCATCTACAGTCCAAAAACGTGTACATTAGGTTGATCTGTTATTCTAAATTGCCTATAGAAGTAAGTGTAAGACATTTCTGTCATTTAGGTTTTGAAAAAGGTTTTCATAGCAGTGTCTGAACTGTGTTAAAGGTCCATCGAACATTTTAAATCCCACCAGGAGCGCCAGACAATAAACAAGATGACTGCAAATGGAGACAGTAGGCAGGTACATGTAAGCGAAGCACAAAAAGAGAAAGAGAGACATCCCAAAATCCAGAACAGGTCTGAGCAGGTACACACCCAAACACCCCCCCCCTCACACACACACACACACACACACACACAACAACCATAGTCATATTTACAGTCAAACCACATAGACTTTCCTGTAAATGGATGCACGCACACACATACTGGTGCTATGAAACAAAACTGAAATAAATGTGTAAATGTGTGTTATAGACTCAGAACTGCAAAACTACAGTAATAGACACACTTCCAGCTGCTTTTAGCCCAGGTACACATAACCTTGTGCCAGCTGTTCAGCCGATATCAGATGCATTGAACCCCATTCCAGCTCTGTATGTTGGTGATCTTCATCCTGATGTAACTGAGTCTCTTCTTCTGGAGAAGTTCAGCTCGGTGGGGCAAGTTCACTCTGTTCGACTCTGCAGGGCTAGGAGGCTTGGTACATCTAACAAATACGCTTTCATCAACTTTCAGCATGAGACTGATGGTAATACAAACTGTGTTTCTTCACACGTCTGTATGTACTTAATTATTGTTTGAACACATCAAACAATTACAACCAATGAGGTAGTAAAATTTAGCATTCTATCTTCTCTTACCCTATTAAAAGGCTTTAGAATTACCTCAGTATCCATATCTGCATACACTAGACATACAGGACCTGGTTTTAATATTTTTGTATGTATACTAAATATGAGGAAAAAAATTATCGTCAAACTGTTCTAGCTGAACCAAATTCAGTTTTACATTTCTTTACAAAACTTGAAAATCCTTAGGTAACGTTCATTTCTAATGAGTTACCATTCTAAGTTACAATTTAAAAGCTTATTTTGTCTCTAACACACTTCTGTTTTGTGTTATATAAAACAACTGTGTTTAATGCTATTTCGCGCATAGTTTAAAAAAGCTGTAAACCTATGTAAATACCTATTTTTTATTACTTTATATAACTACTAGGTGAACTTATTATTGATTAGCTTTTTGATTAGCAAAATAAGCTTGGTTGTATGCACATACAATGTTTAGGATTTAGGCTGCGCTCTTGTAATAGACTCTAAAATGCTGTAATTCAATTATTTTTATCAGCCGAGCGTGCTTTCCACATGCTCAATTTCGACAAACTTTTGGGTCATCCAATGCGCATTATGTGGTCCAAGAGGAATACATCCTTTAGAAACAGCAACACAGGAAACATTTTCATCAAAGGGCTGGAAAAGTCCATTGATAGTCTTGCCCTTTATGACATCTTCACAAACTTTGGTAACATCCTGTCATGCAAGGTTTGACCTGCGGCTCTAAATACCTATCTTTTTGAAAGTTTATTTGTCACAAGTTCTGTGTGTGACAAATGTTTCTCCTCTTAAGGTTGTGTGTGATGAGAATGGGTCCAGGGGATATGGCTATGTGCACTTTGAGAATGCTGAGGATGCTGAAGCAGCCATCAAGAAGCTGAACGGCACACTGTTCAACGACTTTAAGGTGTAAGTAACAAGGAAATCACTAGTTACCAACCCGATGTTGGTTTGTATGAGTAATCTGTTAAATTGATTGTTATTTGGTTTGGATTGTATGCAGTACCTTGCACACTTTTGTACTTTTTGTCTACTTTTTATACTTAATTTTTTGCTGTATTGTGTCAGTAGGAAGAATTAATTTACATTTCCAAACATTCATTTTACCCTAAATTGTAATAATCCAGTTTGATTTTTGTTTGCACAAGCTGTCGGATAACAGCCAGTGCTTCACACTGAACAAACTGACTGACTAAATCCAGAAGAATTACTTCTGGAAAATACGAGACCCGCAAATCTACCTGGATGCATAAAATGCTGCGTTAAATGCTAAGAATTGTCACTCCAAATCTTGATAAAATCACTTAATAGTTCATTGTTAAAGTAGTTGCCACAGTTCATTCTGTTCTGTTTTAACATCATTTAACATCAAAATACTAGTGTTCGAATACTTATTTATATATACTCTATTTATCCACCAATCCACAAATTCTCTATAAACAATAATAATAATAATAATGATAATAATATGTCTCAAAGGTTCATCACACACTTTAAGTCCCGGCAGGAGCGCCAGGCTGCAAACAAGGTGGCTGCAAAAGATGACAACAAAAACCAGGTGTGGGTATGTGTGTGTGTGTTTGTATGAAAGCTAGAGTAAATAAGTATAAGTCCAGAGTCAACGGAGCAATCAAAAAAGTAGACAAACAGGAAGTTCAAACCAGGAAAGTTTATAAAAACGAAGTGTCAGCAACAGATGAAAATGCCGTACCGAGAGCCAGATATACATGGTTGTGTTTAATTAGTCAAATGAGCTGCATGTTTGTGACAAGTATTCTGTGTACCTTGGAATATAGGTCGTGGCGACAATGTTTGATGGCTTTGTGATCCCAGAAAAATGAATTTGTTAAAATTCAGTTTAATATTGTGATCTTATAAACTGTACTAAATGTTAATAAAATAATTTAGTATGATTTATTAAACAGCATATTTTTTTTAGCATTTGCATCTACCCAAGAACAAGAAGAAGAAAAAGAAGAAGCATTTACAAAACAGTCTATTACAGAGTGCTTCTTAATTCTTTAATTCCATTTAAAATGTTACAAAAAAGATTAACAATAATTAAAACTGTTGAAACAAGCAAGAAATTTGTCTGTTTATTTATTACTATTAATACTGCTATACAGGTTTTTAGGTATAGCTTTTTTTCCTGAAAACCAACCAAGTTCTTGTGGGTTTGTGTTAAATAGATGCTTAGTGATAGAAAGTAAAAGATACTGATTAGGAACACCAGTGTTTTTTTTATTTCCACCTAGTTTACAGTGATTTAAAAATCCATATAAAAAGTAATCATTGCTATTCAAAATTGCCATGAAAATAAACCGTCAGCCTAAACATTTTTATTTGTTCTTTATTTCATTTTACATTTTATTAAACAAGCATTTATTTAAATATCCATCAGGTAGAATATAATTCTACTAAAGTATAGTAGTATTTGAGTGTAATAATAATAATGCAGCATTATTTTATTACTTAATTGAACCACTGCTCTACCACAACACATTTACATTTACAGAATTTGGCAGATGCTCTTATCCAGAGTGACTTACAACTGAGCAATTGAGGGTTAAGTTCCCTTATCCACAGATGTTTAGTAACAGATGTTACTAAAATAAATGTTTCACCCTTGATATTTTGGAACGTTGCATGTTATTTATGTTTCTTTCTATTTTCAGTTAACTAGATCAAAACTATCTTGTAGGGCGGCGTAGTGGTGTACTGGGTAGCACGGTTCAATTCCCAGGTCTTTCTGTGAGATTGCATTTTTGTGTGTGGTTGTTTGTTTATGTGTGATAGACTGGCGACCTATTAAGGGTACCCTTGCCCTTTGCCCAAAGTGAGCTAAGATAGGCTCCAGCAGACCCCTGTGACCCTGAGTTAGAGAATAAGCGGCTATAAAAAATTAATCACTTAACTATTATGTATGAGTTGTGTAGTTATTTTGGCCAATCCAACACTACATTATAAGTATAACCTTTAACTAGGGTAAACGTATACAACTTCTCATAGGACTCTTGTACACACACAATAATATGCTTATGCACTTTAACATATTACATATGCTCTTGAATGAACACTATTCCCACATTCCTTATTAGTCACTTTTGTTTATATAGTGATTTAATCAAAATTGTGTCAATGCAGCTTTACAGAATCAAAGCAAATACACAATAAAGTTCACTTTAATTAGCATCTGCAGGCTTAAGCCAGAGGTGACAGCAGCAGGAAAAAAACTGATTTTTTATGTTTCAAAACCAGGCCCGGTTGGCAACCATATAAGGTTGGGCACACAAATATCCCAAGTGGGCATTTTTTGTGGTTGTAGTTGAGAAGATAGATACTTAAGTAAAATTCAACTAATTAAATGATGGGATAGCAAACTATTGTACTAATTCTTTGGCTGGCTTGGTTAACAAGACATAGTGAAAGTCCATTTAAAAAGAAATATGTTTTAAAAATGTTAAACATGGCCAATGTGTTAATGGCACTGGCACTTGTATGCGCTTCACCGATCCGAGTTCGATTCAATTCTCTATCTCCCCTGTTAAACTCAGTGGAACTAGTTGATGTGTAGATGGATTTTTGATTGGGTGAATCATGGCATGACCCTCCCCTGCCCAGTTAGAATAGTTTCATATCAATGGATGTCTTTCCTGATTGTGTCAAATTATGTTACTAATTGATTGCCTCATAATGGAGTGTTTCATGTATGACTATTTGCTTTCAATTATCTAAAATCCAGAGCGACTTACAAAAGTGCTTCAAATCAATTGTTGAGCTTCTCAATACTGATACAATAGTAACGCAATCAATTTAATCAAATTACATTATCATATCGATAACAAAGGTAGAAAAAAGTATCGTGACAATATATGGTTATATTGCCCAACCCCTTGTCTGATATTTATTTGTCTGTAATAAATCATGCCAATCCTTATGGCGCTCTGCAAGTGTGTGAGATCCAAGACACTCCCTGTATTGTACTGTCGCTTCTTACGCACGATGATGTAAGGAGAAATATGTGGAGTATTCATAAGCGTTTGGAGGAAAGCGTGTGTGTTGATCGCGCCCTCGGCGTCTCTTCGTCAGTCTCCACTCGATTGTGAAAGCCCTCCTTCTCCTCCCTCAGTAGGCTGCGCCTGGATGTGCTCTGAACACAGCGGCTTTTAGAAGATGTCCGCGGCGGGTACTGGAGCTTGCGGACCCGGACCCGGTGGTGGTCCGGGATCTGGAGTCTCAAACCCTCGAAAGTTCAGTGAGAAGATCGCCTTACACAATCAGCGTCAGGCCGAGGAAACCGCCGCGTTCCAGGAGGTCATGATGGACATCACTTCAACCCGGGTAAGAAGCAACCACAACAGTAGGATGAACCAGGATGCACTTCGTAGCAAAGGCCTAGTGTGTAACGAGATCCAGGGGCACAAGCCCCTGTTATTGTTATTATGTTATAATCAAAGAAGGACTCTTAAGAAGGACTAGTGTGATGGGAATCATTGGGAAGAACCTGCACTTGAAAACACACACACACACACATGCTTACTGCACAGCTAAGAGCTAGCTACTTATTATATCATGTTGTGATGTGGCTACGTGCTGTAAATAAATAGCGTTTTAACCCTTTTTATAGCCTCGATGACTAAAATTTGAGTATGTTAAGGCTGAGAAATACGGTTTCATAATAATATTAATAAAAATATATATATATGGGTAAAACAACATGTCCACTTGTAGCGTTATAAACATTGTACAAACTCGCAAAAGATGAAGCAGGAAACCAACGTTAGCGAGCTGTGTGCTTAGCATGTCGGCTAACAGCCAAGGCTCAATTTAGTGACGGGGCTGTGAAGAATAATGTTCATGCGTTATTATTACAATGTTTATTTTAATTGTAGTTGTTAAAAACTAGAGGTGAACTTTATTATTCGATAACTTAACGTTAGTTAGCTGTAACTTTGTAGTGTGAGAACTCAACACGCTAGTAGTGAGATGCGCGCTGAGATTGAACGCAAAACAAACGCACGGAAATTACAGCGAATGAAAAAACACAGTATAAAAATAAGAAAGAAGAAAAGTATAATTAAAAATAAGTTATTATTTACTGACAGTTCGAGCATCGTTTCTTTCCTATGACTCATCCTGTACGAGTTTTGTCTTCGCCCAATTATATTCTATAGAATATATTTGTCCCGCCCCCAAAAGTAGACCGTGCTTTTAATAATCAACAAACATTTACATGGATATGTATGACATTGGTGGTGCTGGGAATTGAACCTGATCCTTTAAATTAGCAGCCCAACACCTTAACCAGTGCACCACCACCAGACATCGTTATTTGGTGTCGTTTCTGTTTTACAGACACCCTGATTGACAGTGACTTACATTTATTTCATTTATACACAGAGAAATTGAGGGTTAAAGGTCTTGCTCAGGACCGCAGCATTGGTAAATTTGCTGGTGATGGGAAACCTTGAACACTGAACAACCACCTCTCCACAGGATAAAAAATACCAATGTTATTTGTCACATACATGATTATACAGGGG
Organism: Sisor rabdophorus; assembly: GCA_026260075.1. Lineage (NCBI taxonomy): Eukaryota > Metazoa > Chordata > Actinopteri > Siluriformes > Sisoridae > Sisor > Sisor rabdophorus. The sequence goes on along the minus strand of JAOTQW010000036.1, from coordinate 13,396,982 downwards.
CGGCGCAGTGGCGTAGTGGTTAGCACAGTCGCCTCACAACTAGAAGGCCCTGAGCTCGGGCAAAGGGATATTTCTGTGCAGAGTTGCATTTTCTCACTGCGCTTGCGTGGCTTTTTTGCGGGTTCTCTGGTTTCCTCCTACATTCCAAAAACATGTTTATTAGGTTGATTGGTGACTCTATATTGCCCATGTAAGTTTGTCGTTGTTCATTTGTGTGGCCCTACGATGGACTGGCAACCTGTTCACGGTATACCCTTGCCTCTTGCCCTATGTGTGTTGGAAAAGGCTTCAGCTGACCCCTGTGACCCCACGTTAGGGATTAAACGGGTATAGAAGATGAATGAATGATTATGCACCATATAGTGAAATGTTTTTCTTCGCATATCCCTTCTTGGAATGTTGGGGTCAGAGCGCAGGGTCAGCTATGATACAATGCATCTAGAGCAGGTAGGGTTACTCAAGGACCCTAAGTGGTGGACTTGACAGTAGTGAGGCTTAAACCAAGGTCTTCTTAGTCTTCCCTTTTTCTTGAACCCAGGTTCTTTGGTTTGGTTTTCAATCAACAACTCAGTACCTTAACTATTTGAGCCAACACTGCCACAAAAATAAAACAAATACCTTAATAATTTTACAGGTTTACATCTGATCATTTACATTTATTGCAAATAGAGATTTGACACACAGTGCTGAGTTAATGTTTGACTATAGACACAAATAATAATAATAATTCTTTCATTCTTCAAAAAATGCGATGACTGTATCTCTCTTTTAGCATCCCTGTCAATTGCCCTCAATCCCTATCCTTCTTATAAAAGTCGCTAAAATCGTTTGTTAGTGAATAAGTCTGTTAAATCCTCCACAGATACTAGGATTGTGTCAGGCTTGTGTGGATTCAGCAGCAGTTTGCTGTTTACTTCTGCGTTAAGCATATCAACTTGTTACTCTGATTTCCTGTCTCTGAAGGAAATTATAAACAGTTTGAATCACAAGCTATTTGTTTGTTCAGTAAGCCATCAAGACGGCTTACAGCCTCCTCAGCTGGGAAACCTTGGACATTTTTTTTCAATCATAAAGTAAATATAGTAATAAGTGTATTATTACACAACGGCATAAACTGTGTTATTTTATGGGTCATGTCATTAAGGTACTTTGTAATTTTTTTGTTGTTAACATTTTCTACAGTAAAGAAACCAAACAATACAATAAAACAATGAAATTGAAAAGCCTGATGTAATCTAACCAGACCAGAACCAACATTACTTATTCGTTCATTCATTCATTCATTTATCTTCTATACCAGATAATTCCCTAAATTGGGATCACAGGGTCTGCTGGAGCCTATTCCAGTGCACATAGGGCAAGAGGCAGTGGTACACCCTGGACAGTCCATCACATGGCCACATATAGACATACAATCACACTTACCCACATTCACTCCTATGGGCAATTTAGAATCGCCAATCAAGGTAAATGTTTTTACCAGGAGGATACGCAAGCGCTGGGAGAACATACAATCTCAGGAATGGAACACGGGACACTCTTGTTGTGACGCGACTGTGCTAACCATTACACCACCGTGCCGACTTTATTGAACAATGAATTGATCATTTTGAAAAATTATTATTTATTTTACCCTTATAGTTAAAGTTTGATGTATATTTCTTGGTTACAATTTTCCCCTGTGTTATTATTCGACTGGATGTTTAAGCTCTCTGCTATATGGCTCTAGCTCCATTGACTAGACCAGGTTGAGTCACATGACTTCACACATGGTACCACAATTTTAAAAGAGAAGGATTAAAAACTCAAACGATTACATGGCTGAGATGTGTAAATAACATTTGTTTTCTTACTAAGCATTTTAGTTTATGCCAGCTGTTGGAGGCACATTAGTGCTGTGTAAATCTGGAGTCCCAAAATCTCTTTAGCCTTGCCTTGCACTATTGTCTTGTTTTAGTCATGCTTGACAAAAGCATAAACTCTTCTACTTTTAATATAATGTAAATTTTTCTATTTCTGAGCTAAACCTATAAATGTCATGATTGTGCAATGTTACAGATTTTTAATACTTACAACAAACCAGAAATAAAAGTTTGTTTATTAGTTGCTCGACTGTCTCATAACACATGTTTTTGGAGCTGTCCTGTCATTTTGTCCATACCTTAGTTGTTTAGTCGACATGGTTGTATGTTATATCATATTCTTATGTGCTAGTAGTGTATGAAAAGCATAACCCGTGCAGGTCATGTTCTCTTTTGGACATTGACATTGTTTAGTTAGTAGCATGTAAAAAAATACCTCTGTTCTCTGTTGTGTGTTTAGACACTGATATGGTATTGATCATGTCATATTTCCCAACAAAGCAAATGCGGACTTACTCGTATAATTTTGAGTTTATTATGCTGTGTACAAATTTGGTTGGGGAGATGGTGGTGTGCAATTTCTTTAAAAAGCGTGTGTAACCCTTTTATGCATTCATAAGCTCATGGAAGCCGATTATTGGCGAGTGGTATTGTAACTAACAAGGAAGAGAAAATCTCTATCCCTTTGGAGGTACCAAAGTGCAAAAACATTGTTGTTTAAGAGCTGCATAGTGTAAAGTCAGTTAGTGTATTAAATTTATTATTGTATTTGGTAGTATTTGAAGTTTAATCATCTCACTTTTTCCGTCTTATGTGATTACACCAAATGGTGTATGACAACAGCATTTTATTTCATCTTCTTTACCCGCTTATTCCCGAATCCGGGGTCACGGGGGTC
>JAOTQW010000036.1:13339155-13368199 GCA_026260075.1 Sisor rabdophorus | reverse complement strand
CTTGGGACTGGCACAGAAGTCACTGGCTTGTGGCCCCTGTGGCTAGATTATATATGTGTGTATATATATATATATATGTGTGTGTGTATATATATGTATATGTATATATGTATATATATATATATATAGTTTTGGTGGTCTAATGTCTTAAAAATAATTTTTAAAGCATTTTCTAATTTTCATATATTATGTATTAATGTTGGTAATTTTGTATTCAATTTAGTGACTTCTTTTTAAAGAAAACTTGTAATAGTATTGAAATAGTTGATATTGTTTAAAATGCTAGAAGATTGAAAAAAACCCAATTTTTTTTAGTTACTGAATAGCACAGTCGTCTTACAGGAAAAAAGTTTTAAGTCCGATTTTCTGGGTAAAGGATCTTTCTGTGTGGAGTTTACATGTTTGCATGTCCCATCATTCCAGCAGATCTAGTAAACAATTGGCATACATGTCTCCCACAAACTTTACATATATTATCTACATTGGTATTTGGCATCCTTTTTAATAAATTCATCTTCTATTCCCTCATATTCCCTAACTCAGGGTCACGGAGGTCTGTTAGAGCTTATCCCAGCGCACATTGGGCGAGAGGCAAGGTTATACCCTGAACAGTTTACCAGTCTATCGCCACACGATAGACCACACGCACACACTTACAAGGAGGGGCAATTTAGAATCACCAGGCAACCTAATGTACATGTTTTTGGTTTGTTGGAGGAAACCGAACATGCAAACTCTGCACAGAAAGATCCCTTGCTCTGACTCAAACCCGAGACCTTGTTGTGAGGCACCACACCGGCTATTTACATTAATTTATTGTTCTATTTATCTAAACCATTGAGGGCTTAAGTGCCATACTCAGGGACCCAGCAACTGCTTGTTGGAGCTGGGAATTGAACGCACTGATTTCAACACCTTAACCATAGAATCACAGAGTTTCCCCTTGATTTGAGTAATACTTGTTTTAAGTAATGAGAATATTTTGTTGCATCTCTCAGGATCTTATGCTGCATCTGCTTAATAAGCCAGATCATCTCATTATTCCAGAAGATCAAGCTGTGTTTACAGTTTTGTTTCATTAGTGCTGACACTGAATGGAGGAAACTATTTGTAATAATTGTGTTTTTATGCTGAAGTCAGATCTGTCCTTGTCCAGTAGTGACTGATCAGAAGTACGGCAGTGTATCTGTAAGGGAAAGACTGCTATTGTCTTTGATTCAGCAATGATGGACTGGGTTTCACTGCCTACCCAACCCCCTTTATCTTATAAACACACACAGTTCCTGACACTTCTTGTCCTGTTTGAACATGCACACACACTCTGAATGGCTTCTCTGTCACTGTTTTTGACTTTCTCTGGCAGGATGCAGGATTGCTGACTTCATTTAATCTCTTACTGAACAGCAAACATTTCGAACAAAAAGACAAGAACTTAAGACAAAAATGCTGCTTTGTGGTGATTTTGTTTGCCTGGTTACTTGGATTTTACTAGCTGGTAAGATGTCTTGGTTTGTTTGTATGTTACAGAATGTGCTACCATCATTTAAAAGCTCTTTTTTTTTCAAGAAGGTGTCGTTTTTCGAATGTGTGAACAGTGATGGGTTTCTTGTGGCTGGAATGTTTATTAACTCTTATCAGCTGCCGAAAATCGTCTCACACTCACACATTCACTCTTCCCACACACTTATTTGGGGTTGACTTATTGATAGTTTTCTGTTATAAGATCCTATGGTAACCTGGCGGGAATAACAATTAGCCGCCATGGCACTTTACACTGATCTAATCTTTGCAAAAAAACAAATTTCCTTCTGTTTAAACTACAGATAGTTTGATCGAAGATATAAATACAAATACGAAAATAAGTTTTGGCCAATATTTATATACTGCACCCCTAGCAATATTGCAGTCTTTAAAAACTGGATGTTTGCTGTCAGATCTCCACTTCCGGGCTGATTACTTTTATCCTGTGGAGAAATCCAACTCTATTAAAATAATGTTTAATTCTATTTAAAATGAGATCACAAATGTATATTGAAAAGCAATTGAAGTTTATTAGTTAATTTTTTTACTATTTACCAATTAGACTACTAGAGTTGATTGCCTCAGTCCACAAGAACAAACATGTAAGAAGCTTACGTATTTAGTATTTATGCGTACAATTACAATGATTAATATACCCATTGTTTATGTATTGTTCACTGCAAATACTAGTTTGCCATGACTAATGCCATTGTTTGCCCTTCCTGGGGACAAAGCCACAAATTTAGAAATTCCACCTAACTGGGTTATTTTAATGTCCAGGATTTAGTAGCAACATAACTCAGGCTTGTCTCCTTGTTGCTTAGTGCATCTAATTGCACCATAGATTTCTGGTATTGGGGATAAATAAAAGAAATAAGTAAAATATTAAATCTATATGTTCGCTTGCTGTGTGGTAGTTGTTTATCATGATTTAGCTCTTTTTTTTTGGTTGTAAAACTGCCTTTTAAAAATACAGTTTTGTCCAAATGCAGGCATAAAATTGTAGATTATAGACTGTAAATCATGTGGTTGTCTACAATTGTGTTTTTATACTATTATAATATCTTTTTAAAGTATGATTTTGGTAACATAAGATTTATTTATGGCACATGGTGAGTACATTTAGTCAGTTGCTGTTTGCTTTGTGTAAAAAAAAAAATCCCTCTTTTGTCTTAACATGATCGTTTTGGTTGTCAACCAGACACACTGCGTTTCTTTGATTATGTCCTTTTACTCAAACATGTGTTTATTCCTACATCCTGGTGTATGGCTGCACCGGTTTTCTGCTTGTTGCCAAGCAACCCTTCTGTCCCAATAACAGGGGAAGTGTGGTCAGAGCATGGCAGGTGTTGAGTTGTAAGCGGTGTATAACATGACATTACCCGTGATTGGAATTTTAACTGACTATAAGATCACTGATATTAAGGTGAGGGGTCTTGAGTGTGGTTTGGGATTAGTCCAAGTCTTAAGACATCCAATCATGTGCAGTGACATGGCTCAGATTTTAAATAGATCCAAATCGAGATTTCAAGCAAGGCGTTTTGTGGGCTAAAGTCATATGATTTGTGGTTTCTGCATGTTCACCTTTCCTCTTTGTGGTGGTTAGTTGCATACGCAGAATTAAGCAGATCCCAGATGCTAATAAGATTTCTGTATGTAAATTACGCATTGTAAGGTAAAGTGGAAACGCTACAAACATTCACGGTCACCGTAAAATCAAACAATTTGCATCATCAATGCTAAGCAGAAAATATCCTTAAATGCAGGTGTACGTGATTTATATTTCTTTCTTTTTTCAATGATAGTTATATCATTAAAAATCGTATCGCATAACACGTATCGCAAGATTTACCAGTTTTTCCCCCCTTATTTCCTTATTTATATTTTTTTAGCATTTAGATTTTAGTAAACAGACAAGACAGAGATGACATTGGGGAGACCAGAAAGGACCTGAACAAGAACCGAACCTGGTTTGCCAGGGTGCAACCCAGGCGTGTGGTGTAGTTGGTTATGGCGCCGGCAGCCGCATTCTTTCAAATTCAAAGATAATTCGTCACATACAAAATCATACATAGTATCATGTGCAGTGATATACTTCTGATGTGAAACTGATAACAACAGAAGCCACACTACAAATGAGTTATTGATGTGTGCGAAATCAACTTAGACATCTTATTCTTGTGTTTGATGTCAGTGGCCTAGTTCTACTCTCTAAAACAGGAAGTAGCAGCTGCATAACACCTGTATCGCACTTCCAACATTTTCTAAGATAAACAGAGTGCTTTTTCTTTTACTTTACATATTCTGACAACATTGGAACAAACAGCTTGGCCGATGTTGGATTATTTTAAACCCTAGAAAAGGGGATGTTTGCTCAACTGATACTGTCTCACTGTCATTTTCCAGCCACAGCAGGTGTGTTTCCAAAGCCAAATGAGTTTCCACCACTGCTTATGCCTTAACCTGTGATTAAACAGTGTAAGTGGAATGTTATGCACTGGGTATTTTATCTTTAGTGAAATGCTTTTGCAAGATTTTCTACTGTATTTTGTTAGTATTTTTAAAAACAGACACACAATGAGTGTGTGTGTGTTTGTGTGGTTTTAAGGGGCTTTACTTTGACAAGGAAGCATGTTACCATATTCGCTTCCTGTGTGAATTAAACCTTACATGTTTCACCTTGTGTGGTGTGTGTAGCAGCAGTGTGTAGTAGTTTATAGTAATCCTTTGCCTCATAGTTTTGTGCCTTATTTTGGTAAAGTAGAACGGATTTCTTGGTCTTCTACGGGTTACACGTCTATCCACAGATCAGCATCTTTGTGCTGGTAAGTTAATACAACTGAGTGCATTTGTGTGAATAATGAAAAATGAATAGAGGCAATGTGGAATCATAACAGGATGTATGGACTGATTAAGGGAAGAGTGCAGGGTGAACTTTGGACAGGCCGGCAACTATCTGCCAGTGGAAAACGGATTAAACAAAAAGTACTGATGATAAATCTAGAAGCAGGCGTATTACTAAATCAAGGTTTTTACTGTAACCCTGCGAACTGTAAAAAAGTTGAATCTACATGTCATGCAGCTGAAGCATTTTTAAAAAACACACATTTTACTTGTATACTTGCTTGCACATAATGCGTTTATTTTATTACTTAATATGACTTGGGATCAATGAGTCTTAGACTAAGATTTATTCAGTTTGTATTGTACATGTGCAACATCCTATGAGTTCTGACCAGGAAAATAAGGAGTTCATCTCCTGAGTGACTTTGTTTTGAGGTAATTGGGTGTTAACATGTAAAAATGTGATTATATTCTCCTGAAATTGACAAAATGACCGGGGTCGGATGATTCATTTTGTTGTTTTTGCTACAGGATGTTTAAATATCCAACTCTATTCCAAAACTATTCCAACTCCTTGTCACAATCATTGATGAAGGCCCTAACAATGCTCTTCTAGCAGGCGTTAATCCTAGCATCATTTTGTTCTTTGAGTAAGGCGCTTAACTTTTTCTGCTTTAGTGATATGGTAATAGACACTGTTGCTACAGTTACGGAAGCACACAGTTTTCTCAAATGTTTTTGTATGTTGTAGCATTACATTATTCCTTTTCAGGAACTAAGAGACTCCAACACTGTTCCAGCATGACAATGACCCTGAACACAAAGCCCCTGAGCTTCATTATCACCTGCTGTGTTATTATTAGAGTGTTACATAAGTCCTGATCTTAACACCACTAAACTGGAATGCCGACTGCATCCCAGACCTTCTTACCTGACTTTTGTGTCTGATCTCACTAGTAATGTTGGAGGTAAATGAAAAAATATCTCACAGTTAAGCCTCAGATTGTAGAGGAAAATCTTACTAGAAGAGTAGATCTTAATAAAGTAGGCAAGTGGAAATAAGTGTGAAATATGTTAGAAATCACACGTTTGTGATGCTCAGGTGACCAGAAACACTGCCGAAATATGGTTTAGCTGTACATGTTCTGACTCTTTAAAAATATATCTCTTTCTCATGTATTATACGACTATATACTGCTCACCTCCATTAGACCTTTCTTTAAGTTTTACAGCACATAGAATTGTAAACCTACAATTTAAACCAAAAGAAAAATGGTAAATATCTAATCGTCTCCTGTGTACAGATAAGTCGTCTAGTTTAATTTGCATTAATGTTGCAAGGTTTAAATTTTAAGTTTTCTCAAAATGTGAATGACCATGCTTATGTTTTAAGGGTGATGGTAAGTGTTGGCAGGGCAAATCACAAAATTCCATGTAAATAATTGCACTTATATTGATAATGCCCAAAACTAACCGTGCATGACATTTAATATTCACATGGCATATAGATACACATTTAATTCATTTTTCTTATAAATACAATATGATGTTGCAAAAGTTGTATTTTCAAACTGTTTAATTTATATTCTAATAGATTAGATATTACACATCTTACTTACATGTCCATAATCAGAAAAGTGTACTTAAAAATGCCCACATCGAATACTGTAATATTTATCTGAAATAATCGTTAAATAATTGTTTTTTAGGTTTTCAATGCTACTGTTTTTAGAAATTAAATATTTATTCATGTTAATTTCTGTGTAAATTTCCCTATGAATTTCTCTCCCCCCCCCCCCTCTCTTTCTCTCTCTCTTTCTGTCTCTCATTTAATTCGTCTCTCTCAGTGGTGGGTAGATAGGCGGTATGACTGAGGAGAAATGTCCTCAGTTGGTGGATTATTTTGTGGTGGCGGGCCTGGCCGCCGACTCTGCTACACCAGACGAGGAAAGTCAGCAAAGAGGAGGCCGTGGCATGGAACCTATCAGTGACCTGGCTGTGATAGCCCGTGGCCTTGGAGAAGAGGTGCCAGAGGGCTTTACATGCATCGAGAAGACATTGGGGGGCCATCCAGCTGAGCTCAGCGCCGGCCTCATCAACAATCTGCACATGTTTCTCTGTTACCGACGTAGCCATGACAAGCCACCCATTGTGGAGCTTGGGTAGGAAATGCCCAGACACACACACCTGCTCACACATAAACACAATCAACCATACTTTAATTCAACCAAACACATTCAACCATACTCACTAAAGAAAAGCTGTCCACAAAGGTTTAGGCTACTTAAGATCTTGTGATTTGTGTCTGTGGGGAATGTTTATTTGTGCATAACTTGGAGGTTTTTTGCTTTGTGACTTTTTGTGGTTTTCAGTGTGCTGTATGATGGGAAAGAGCCGGTGAAACAGGGTTGGTATGTCATTGAGACAACGCCATACAGCCGCTGTGCCAGTCTAAGCTCAGGAGCTCCCACCACCCATAAAACATTTCTCATGTACCGACGTGCCCCTGACTCGCAAGCCCTGAATACACTGGGGGTGACTGATATCTCGTTACTAATGCCTAGCAAAGGAGAAGTGGCACCACACACCTTCTGCAAAGTGGACAAGAACCTGAACACTGGCATGGTAAAGCTTTTCATTTTGCTAATTTATTTTTGATTTTTCTTTGACTTTCCCCTCCATGTGTAATCCATTTTTGGCACATTTTTTTCTACAGTGCTTTTACAATATTTGTGTTTTTGAATTTTTTTTTTATAAATATTAGTGGTTTGGCCTTGTTGTTTTTCTAAATATCCGTTTAGTATCTGTTTTGTTTTTTGATTGATGGCTTTGTGCTCATGTATTTCTTTTCGTATTTTATACAGTGGGGGCCTGCACTTTTCCTTTGCTATAAGCGAGCTGTTGCAAAAGCAAATGCCCTTGTCTATGAGGCAGGTGAGTGAACTTTTTTTTCTCTTTTTTTATTTGGTTATGGCTTTAGCCAAGCCATGCAGTGTAAATGAAGGAGATTCTTAGAGCTTGATCTGAATAGACTTGTCAACCTCTTCTTGGTGGACCTCAAAAGCTCGTTCGTTTGAACTCTAAATACATTTTTGTGAATTACACTTGAAACATATTTTAGTCTCTGAAGTCCTTTAAGTTATTTGAGTTAGTAGTCAGTGCATTGGCTATAGTCACGCCACTCGAGTAAATTCAGCAAATCCTTGGAATGTTTAGAATCCTTAGACTTATACTTAGGTCCAGCTGTTTAACTATGCCCTATGAATCTGGGTAGGAGATCCGGGTACCAGGCCAGTATTGAAACATCTGACCCATTAGATTCAGTGTATTTGTTGGAGACGTGTAGTGTGTAGCATGGAGTTAAACAGTGAAATTCAGGAGAAAGACTCGGCTGTTTATAGATTTGAATCAGTTATAGAACATATTCAAGTCACACAAGTTCTATGAATCATTTAGGTTCATTTTGAGTTGCTTATGTTTCTGATTATACAGGAGGTTTCCTTAATGTCCTACAACTACTAGATAACAACTACTTGGTTAACAAGATAACTTTTTGATTCGCCTGAACAAAGTAAACAAATATCCAGGTTGCTCATCTCTGATTGATTATGCTATTTTGGGAGATAATGTTTGTGTGTGTGTGTATGTGTGTGGGGGTGTTTCAGGGCTAATTAGCCGCTACCCTGAGGAAGATCTTGAGTCGTTTGCATTGCCGGAATCTGTCCCAGTCTTTTGTCTACCCATGGGTGTCACTGTAGAAAGCTGGCCCCTCAATACCAAGTACCAGCTTCCTGTCTTCTCCACTTTTGTCCTCACTAGTGCATCTGGGGATAAGGTACCTCTGGCCAACATTTCTCACCTATTGCTGTCTCAATCACAGTAATCTGTATCTGCTGTGGTTTTTGTTACTCGTATCTACTTTCATATTGCAATGTCAGTCAATATTTCTGTAGTGCAACCTGAACTTGTTTTTTTTTTTTATTTTAGGTGTATGGAGCTGCTATTCAGTTCTATGAAGCATATGCGCGGGAGGCTCTGTCTGAAAGGCAGCGAGTGCGTCTCGGACTGCTTAGTGTTGTGGACCGACAACCTATCACTAACCGCACGGTGCAAGTAAAGAAAAGCGTATGCGTGCTCTCCCACTGGCCATTCTTCACAGTGTTTCAGAAGTTTCTCACCTTCATCTACCGGTATTCCATCTCTGGACCCCATGTGCTGCCCATTGAGAAGTGAGTGTAACATCACATAACTTTTTTTTCAACATCTCAAACAGACATCACATATTATTATGTTTGCGGAAATCTTTTTGACACATGTGTCCTCTCTAAACTGCTGCCAGAATGTTAAATGCCGCTATACACAAACCCCCTGTGCTCTAAAAACCACCTGGTGTTTTGCTGGTTGGTGTTAAAGAACCCAAGTTCACCACTGAACACCTTTAGGATAAAGTGAAAGACAGATTACACATAAGCACCTGGTTTGAATAATACTGTTATGGTTCAATCAGAAAGTCCCCACAGCCATGCACAACAGTCCGGAGGTAATTTAAGGTAATTTAACTTGAGCAGCACTTTCACACTGGTCACACTTTTATTTGTATAGTGTATGTCTGTTGCACTTGCACATAATAAGTTTGAAGCTTAAAAGGGCACTTTTTCTGCTAGATTCCAATAAAAGATTAACTAGATTTTAGTCTTAGTATTTTAAGTTTAATAACAGTGGCAATAATTCCTTTACAGGCATATCTCCAGTTTCATGCACAACGTACCCTTCCCTTCACCGCAACGACCACGCATTCTAGTACAGGTAAGAGAGATTTACTGCATAATTGGAGGGAATTTTACCATTTATTTTTATTAATTTTACTTTCTTAAATAGCAAGTCTTCATTGAGTTTCTAATATCAAAGGTGGAAGCCATACAAGACAACATTTTAAAATAAAACAAGTAAACATTAGAACAACATTTTTAAAATATGTCCTTTAAAAACATAAATATATATACAGTGTGTGTTTGTGTGCGTGTGTGCGTAAAATATCTTCTCAAGAAAAAAAAATACCACAAACCACTGTTACATTCTCTTTGAGATGACTAATAGGCACATATTTATCTAGTTTTAAATGTATTTGCAAATTATTTTATGCCCAGGGTGCATGAAATATAGAAGGGGTGGCCTGGTGGTTTAAGTGTTGGACTGATACTAGAAAGACCGGGGTTCAAATCCCAACACCCCCAAGCCACCACTGTGGGCTTCTGAGCAGGGCTCTTAACCCAATTCTGCCAATTGCCATAAACTTCTTCCTAGTTCTGTACACTCTTTAAAGTACATTACAAAACACTTAGATGAGCATAGCTGATAACTTATTCATTCGTCTTCTATACCCGCTTATTTCCTAATTCGGGGCTACAGGGGTCTGCTGGATCCTATCCCAGCACACATAAGTCGTAGGGCGGGGTACACCCTGGACAGGTTGCCAGTCCATTGCATTGGTGAACAATCATACACACAATTTTAAATCATCAATTAACCTTACATGTACATGTTTTTGGACTGTGAGTAAACCTAGGTAAGCGCAGGGAGAACATGAGTAGCCCAAGGTAAACCCAGGTAAGCGCAGGGAGAACATGCAAACTTTTCACAAAATGACTCCTATCCTGGGAACCGAACCTGGGACCCTCTCACAGTAGGCGACCGTGCTAACCACTATGCATCCTGCAGTCCAAGCTGGTAACTGACACTAAATCTCATAGGGAAGTGGTATCTTAGTGGGTAAGATGTATGACTGTTAATCTGGAATATTGTGCGTTTGATTTCCAGCAGCATCGAGTTACCACTGCTGCCCCACTATACAAAGTCCCGATTGTTCACTTGTATAAATAAAATAAATATAAGTCACTCTGAATAAGGGTTTTTGCCAAATGATAACCTGGACGTGTATGTAACAGGGCTTTATAGACAAAAAAATGACCAATTCTGCTTTCTATGTATATTTAATGATATTCAACCCACCATCTTATATACAATGCAATGGTAAATAGTATAACAGAATGAATCACTGAATTAAGGAGGCTGCATGCATATATAATTTTATAATGTAATTTAATATATTATAATGAGTGGTGGCCTTTCAAAACTTTCATCAACATGCATTCACATCTTCATGCTACATGCTTAGTATGGTATTAAAGGTGCACTATATCACTGATTTCCTTACTGCTTCCACAGGTATCGTATCACTGCTTAAAGACTGCACAGGGTAATAGAGAGTTTTGTAATGGCTCATTATAATCAATAACAGATTATCTTAATTAATAGTAATCCTACATAGAAAAAATATCAATCCTCAACAATTCAAATCACTTGCATTCAGTTTATATTAAATGTCTGATTTTTTTTAAATTGATGAGCAGGGAATAAATTGAAGCATGGGGAATATACTGGTATGATAATGAATAAGCAAATGAAGTTTACAGTGCAGCAGTGCAGCTGTTTATCAGTTACATATTTGTATATATAAACGTATAAACTCTTTTTAACAGCTGTCTCCATATGACAACCTCCTTCTGTGCCAGCCAGTGTCCTCTCCTTTACCACTCAGGTAAATTTGGTCCTTCTGGTTCAGCTATTTGAGGTTTTGAGGCTTTGGGTCTGTGTTTACATTTTTAAAACACTGTCTGTCGCAGTGGTGCCAGCTTTGTAAAACTTCTGCAGAACCTGGGACCAGAGAATGCATGTACCCTGCTGTTGGCTGTTCTAACTGAGCACAAGCTGCTGCTACATTCCCTCCGGCCAGATGTACTGACCTCCGTCAGTGAAGCCCTGGTGTCGGTCAGGACCTTCTCTTTGCACTATTATAGTAAAACCGAGATTTTTTTCTGGTTTTGTCTGCTTGTTTGATTTACAAATTAATCTTTTAAATCTCCCTTTAAGATGACTTTTCCATTGCGTTGGCCCTGTCCGTACATCCCACTTTGCCCACTTCGGTGCGCAGATGTGCTATGTGCACCGATGCCCTTCATCGTAGGTGTTCACTCCAGCTATTTTGACCTGTACGACCCTCCTTCAGATGTGGTGTGCGTGGACCTTGACACCAACACAATTTTCCAGTAAGTCCTTTTGCTTGTTGTTCTGGCAACAGATAACACATCAGCCCTAAGATTTATGCTGCATATTGCTGGCTCTGAGTTTAACATTATTTTTAGTGTTTCTTCCTTGGACAACAGCCGAGGTGGGTAGAAAAACCAAAAACATACAGCTACTTATTAACAGAATTACTCAAGTAACAGTAAAAGTTTTAATGTTTCAAGTGAATATTTGAAGTTTACAGTAAGAGTAATAAAGTATTGAATAATAGAACTAGGCAGCACAGTGGCTTAGTGGTTAGCCTGTCCCCTCACAGCAAGAAGGTCTTTGGTTTGATACCCAGGCAAGGGGTCTTTCATTTCTGAGTTTGCATGTTCTCACCTTGTGGTATCTACAGTGCTTGTGTAGATTTACATCCTCTGCTTCCTCCTACAGACCAAAAACATGCAGATCAGGTTGTTTGGTGATTCTAAATTGCCCAAAAGAGAAAGTGTGAGTGTGTGTGTGTGTGTGTGTGTGTCTGTGACCCTGTGATAGACTGGAGACCTATCCAGGGTGTACCCTTTTCGCCTTTCATCCCTACAGAGCTGGGATAGGCTCCAGCAGACCCCCGTGACCCTGGCTAATAATCAGTTATGGAGGGTAGATGGATAAATGAATGAATGAATGATGAAACTACTCAGGTAGTAAGGTATCGATTACTTGGATTCTGATTAAATAAATAGAAATTCCTCAATCCAGAAACAATAATTAACTACGTTAAAAGTTGAAAGAGAAGTCAATGTGCAAGGTTCTACAGTAAATTACGGTAAAGTTCCCATTATTGCAGAATCCCCCTTAAATAGTCATTATTATGAAACTTCAAGTTCTCTTAGGTTAGAGCTGGAAATCCTGTATGCTGATATGCCACCTTGCACATAGAGATCATTGCATTACGTAAAAATGTATTGCAAGTCCATTTCTGTCCTCACTGAGATTCCGCATAGTTTCCCTATACACTCATTATATTTTCCAAGCACACTTTTAATTCTTTTAAATTTTCACATTTTTTAAATTAGAGGGTATGACGTACTTAGAAGATTTGCAATCTTTCAAGACCAGTTAAACCAACTTTTAAAAGTATTTTTCAAAAAGCTAAACATTGTAAAATGTTGGACAACAGAGCGAAAGGTAATGAAATAAATCTTTTAGATCAGAGGACAAGAAACCGTTGTCATGGAAATCGTTACCCAGGAAACATGGAAAAATCCTGCTTAGCTCACTCACCCACTTGTACAAAACGTTGGAGAAAAGTAAGTATAAAATAGTCACACTCATCAATTTTAATAACACAAGACAGTAAAAGGACAGACAGATTAATCGATTCTTAAAGGAACTAAAGCTGTTCATTTTTATCTTTCTAAGTCTGCACGCCTGGTCATGAGGAGGCGACCTTAGAATTCCTGCTGACAGATTATGATCTGATCTACGGCCGGCAAAAGCAGCTCGAGCTGGAGATCCAGGAGGCTTTTCTGCGCTTTATGAGCTGTCTCCTTAAAGGATATCGCTCCTACCTCCTGCCCATCACTCAGGCTCCTTCAGACAGAACCACTGACTGCAGCTCCCTCTTCAATTTGCAAGGTGTACCTTGCAAGCTCTTTAGACTCACTAAAAAATGAGTAATCTGTCAATAAGTAGTAGCTAAGCTTCCTTTTGTTTTTCAGGCTTCCTGAAGTCTCGAGATCGGACCCAGCAAAAGTTTTATTCTCACCTAACCAAGACTCAGATGTTCACGCAGTTTATAGAGGAGTGCTCCTTCGTCAGTGACAGACACGCTTGCCTTGAATTCTTTGACGAGTGTGTTCAAAAGGTTTGGTATAATGTTTCATGTTCTCAATCTCTATCCATCCTTCTTTGTTTCTCTCTGTCTGCATTCTCTGTCTCCCGCTCTCTTTGCTTTTCTTATTTTCTTTTACTCTCTTTCGCTAATTCTTTCGCTATCTCTTTCACTCTCTCTCATTTTCTCCATCTCTTTTTACTCACTCTCTTTCTTTTTCCCACTTGCTTGCTCTCTCCCACTCACTCTTTCTGTCACCTTATATATTAATAGAAATAAATTCATCATTCCTCCTTCACCCTTAGTGCCTCTTTACTCTACTTGTTTACTTGTCTACCATTGTTTCTTATGTAGGTGGATGTGGAGAAGCCTGAGGAAGTGAAGCTGATCGATCTTGATGAGACTCACAGTGGAGAACACACAGTGTTTATAATGCCACCCGAGGAACCTCAAGAATCAGATGGCTTGGAATGCCCTGCACTGTACAGGTTAGCCTTGACACACAAACAAGCTTTTTTTTTTACACAGCGGCAGAATATTCTTCTAATTATTTAAATTTGTGTTTGTTTGTTAAAACAGCTATGAGACGTTTCCTACTCTAAATCCTGAGTTATTTGATCAGCCTCATGATCAGCTTCGTACCACCTCAAAGGGAAGTGCCCCCAGTAGTCCTGCCCCTCGCCGTACCAAACAGGTACACTTTACCAAATAAATCTAGAGAGATATACAGTTAAGCACATCTACTTATAGTTTGTCTTTCCTTTACAGGTTTATTTGCTTAATAATGCTATAGTCCATGTTTTAGTAAATATTTAGTATGGTTAGTGTCACTAACCTCTTAAGCTTACTTATTTGAAACTTTAGGTAGGCTTTGTATATCTATTTTTTGTCTTACAGGAAATCAAGCTGGCACAAAAATGTGCGCAAAAGTATTCTGCAGTGCCTGACATGTGGTCCAAGTGCCTGCTCGGCCACTGTTATGGTCTGTGGTTTATCTATCTTCCCACATTTGTTCGGGCTGAGAGCACAAAGGTACGGGCACTGCACACCGCTTATGAAGTGCTCAAACACATGGAGACACGGAAGGTGGTGCTGCCTGATGAAGTGAGACTCTATTACCATGCTTATACCAAATTTATATTATAGCTTATTTTCCCCTGAGCTTGTGTGGGTTTACTCCAAGTTCTCCAGTTTCCTCACACAGTCCAAAAATGTGTACATTAGGTTAATTGGTGATTCTTAATTGCCCATAGGAATGAGCGATGTGTGTTGTAAATAGTGTGTAACTGATTAGTTCTTAACAATTGTGTTTCTTTTCATTTTACTGTTTTATTTTGTAACTAAGTCAATCCTTCCGTGATGTAACCCTGGGGCTTTAAAGTGTGCTCAGCTGTGTTGATTTTGACTGACTGTATTAACGGTTATGTTTGTTTTTTGTCTTTGTGTGTTTGTGTGTATTGCATGCGTATTGCATGTGTATTGCATGTGTTGTAGGTGTGCTACAGGATCCTAATGCAGCTATGTGGGCAGTACGGACAGCCTGTGCTTGCTGTCAGGGTCCTGCTGGAGATGAAAAAAGCAGGAATCACTCCTAACACGATCACATACGGGTACTACAATAAGGTAAGTCCGCAAAAGGATCCAAAGGTGAGAATATTTGTTAATGAGGCAGTGACATTTAAGCTTCTTCATTTGGATTGGTGTTAAGTAAATGTTAAGTAAAAGAAGTTAAGTAGAAGAAGACTTTTTCTGCTTCATTATTGCTCTTTTTATTTTATTTTTTTATATTGTTTTAGGCTGTATTGGAGAGTAAGTGGCCATCCACCAATCAGGGAGGTCGCCTTCGATGGGCTAAGCTTCGCAACGTTCTTTTGGCCGTGTCACAGTTCAGGCAACCAATCAAACACAGGCAAACGAAGGACACTGTTAGCTCACACCAAGGTTTGTCTGTTTTGCTAAAATATGCTATATTGCCAAAAGTTTGTGGTCACCTGAGCATCGCAAATATGAGCGTTTTTAAATTCAGATTAATTGCCATTTTGCTCTTTAAAAATATGCTATATTGCCAAAAGTTTGTGGTCACCTGAGCATTAGATTCATTCCCATTTTGCTATTTGATGATCTTCACTCTTCTGTTAAGACTTTTCACTACAATTTGTAACTTGAATTTAAAATTTCTTTTCTTTCCGCTACAACGGTATTAGTGAGATCAGACACTTATGTCAGGTAAGGAGGTCTGGGGTGCAGGCTGCATTCCAGTTCATCACAAAAGTATTTAGTGTTCAGAATTTTACATCATGTCATTATAGAATTCGGGGGTTTTATGCTCATGCTGGAACAGTTCTAGTGAAGGAATAATGTAATGCTACAACATAAAAACATTCTAGACAACTGTGTGCGTTCATATTTGTAGCAACAGTTTGAAGAGGAACCACATATGGATATGGTGTACTACAAACTTTTAGTGTAGCTAAAAACATACTGTATTTGTTTATTTATTTATTATTTATTTACTTTATTTGTTTATTTATTTATGTTTTCTTTTTATTTTGCACTGTAGGTAGCTCAAACTGTAATCTACATCCGCACTCCACTCTTGTGCGTCAGAACAGCTGGAGTGGTTTAAGTGAAAGTTCAAGTCATGAATCCTTAACTGGTCCTATCACCAAGAGCAACAGTCTAAGCAGCATGCGGCCTGACAGTATGCAACAAGCAAATGCCTCTTACATGAGCAGCACTTCCAAATTTCTATAAATTTTATATCATTTTAGAATCTCATTATCATATAAATGTAAACATTTATTTCATTGAAAAAACAGTATGTGCAATTATGTGCCAATGCTTATATAGAAATATTCATTTAATATTAATAAAACAGACACAGTCTATAGCTGTTTGACTAAGATCTCTTTAAAACCAATGTAATTGCATTTGATTTTTCATAGAATCTAAGTTAGCTCGAAAAGTGATGCTCCAAAACAAAAGCAGCGATGATGCCACCTCCCGCAAACCTCCTATTAGTCCTCGTGATACAGTCACACTCTCCCCTGTTCCACCTGATGACCATATTAGAGTGCGTCGAAGTGATATCTGCTTGTCCACCTTTTATAAGGAATGTGCAGAGCCAGATCCGGATTGCAGGTGCCAGCCCACTCAAAGAGACAGCAGGTATACTAGAAAAAGTTATTTTGAATATTTGTATATCTTCTATACCCGCTTATTTCTCTACCTCAAGGTCACAGGGTCTGCTGCAGCCTATCCTAGCACACATAGGGCACATAGGGCAACAATCACACACACTTACTCCTATGGGCAATTTAGAATCATCAATTAACCTAATGTACATGTTTTTGGACTGTGGAGGGCACAGAGAACATGCAAACACGCTTACCAGAAAGACCCCTTAACTGAGAATCGCACCTTGGACCTTGCTGTGAGACGAACTGCTAACCACTACGCCGCCCTAAATATTTGTACTTTTTGTAGTTAGTTTTTGGATGTAAATGATGTTTTTTTTTCCTTTAGATCTACAGAGCAGCGGGAAACGCTAAATCGAAAGACAGTAGATGAGAACTACAATAACGTGTTGTCTCCGAGTCGTGGGCTGGCAGGTAAACTGCAGCAGCTTCTCACACCCACGCGTCACCGGAACTCATCACGCCGTGCAGCCAGCATGGACGAACGGCGGCCTGCCACTAATGGGCCATCACGCAAGTCATCTGAACAGAGGCAGTCTCGCAAATTACAGGTGGCTGAGACTCTGCTGAGAGCCAAAGAGCGTCTCTACAACGCTACATCCGAGGTTTAAGATCGCTTGCTTCCCTTAGTCAAATCAGGAATTACATTAGTGTAAAGATCCCAATTTTCTAACAAAAGCAGATGGAAAAACTAACTGTCGTCTTATTTGCTTTGTTTTAGAGCTCATTGTCTGTAGGGAGTGATGTTGACTTGACGGAGCTTCCAAATTCTGTTTTTTCACTCAGGAAGTCATGGGATTCTACACAGGAAGGGGCGGGCCTTGAGGTAATTTTACATAGCAGAAAAGTTCTTTTATGGGTTTATGCACAACTTCACTTTTTTTTCTTCCCTTCATATATTTGGTTTTCTTGTAAAATTACTGACTCCTGAACTGGCCTAACCTTTTTTTTTTGCAAGTTAATTCACTATCATGTTGTCATGTTTTCTACAAAGCTATTTCACTAATCTGAACAATCAAAGATATATTGCTGATCTTAATAGTTTGATAGTGGTTCAAAAAATTAAGCACCTAAAGCTTTTTTTATTTTATTTATTTTTTTTATTAAGGTGTTGATGTCGAGTTGTACACTTTGCCGGAGCTGTAACTCATTGGTGTATGATGAAGAAATCATGGCGGGCTGGACATCTGATGACTCTAATCTTAATTCTAGCTGCCCGTTCTGCTCAGCCACCTTTGTACCGCTTCTTAACGCAGAGATCTGTGAACTTGGGCCTGTCAGTAGGTAACACACTCTGAGCATGCCAGTTCTGTTCTGAATTTTAATTTTAATGGTTTTGTCTCTAGAAAATAAAAAACTGTCTCTTCTTAGTTAAACATTATACCAGCTATGAGATGGAGAAACTTTACAAACTTTACTTTTACAAAAAAAAGTAAAGTAAAGTCATTAGAATCCTTTAGTGATATTGTATATCAATATAGTAATTTTCAGCAATGCACATATATATATATATGTATGTTTGTACCAGGCTAAAATATGTATATGAATAATGTTTTTTCTTGTGTGTGTTTTTTTTTTTTACTCATTCATTTAACTTGAACGCAGTCAGTATTGCAGTAACTGGAACATGGAGGATGAGGTGGAAAAGGCAGTGAGACCCCCTACTGGTCATGATGGCTTTTTGCAGCATCTGTACAACGGTGTAAATGAACATGATTCAATTTCGGAGACCAGCACATACTCTGAGAACAGCAGTAATACTCTAGTATGTCGGCTTTTCTACTCTAGGTAAAAGAACACTTTTAGCAAGTGTAGAAAAAATGATTTACATTTATTTTGTTTAGAGCTCCTCTTTAGGCGGCACTCCTCAGGTAACAGTGGCATACCTGAGCCCTCTAGTCTTGCGTAAAGAACTGGAAAGTCTTTTGGAGAATGAGGGAGAGAGTGTTCTCTCTCAGGTCCAGTTACTAGACAGCCACTCCATACTTTTTTGGAATCTGGTGTGGTACTTCACTCGCCTTGGTCTTCCCAGCAACCTGCTGCAACTGGTACAGGCCTCTCCTCTTGCTTCACAGATTTCACAGGTAACATGGCACTGACTTTTACACAGATTTCAGCCAACATACATTTTCCTGGGGTAAAAAAGGTTGGTGTAACGCTGTGTGGTGTGTTTTAGACTTCTGAGAATACTTCGGTCAGAGTGAGATTAATGTGGGATACTCTGACTCCTGATACGGATTACTGGCCTCCTCTTTATGTGCTCTGGAGAATACACAGTAAGATGAGTCACATTCAGGCAAACACGAGTTCTTTTCATTTACATATTTGCATATGTTTTAAGATGCACACAGAGGTTGCAAACACATAAAAAAAACAAAGCAATACAGAAAGTAAATTCTAATTACCTAGCCTTAAAAAATTAATCATTACAGTTCAGAGAAAAAGCATAGTTCCAGCTTGTCAAAAAGCTGCGGGATACAACATTGACCTGAAAGATTTATTTTATTTGCATTAACATTATTGACCCGAACAATCATTTTATTGACATATGCAGCATCTGGCAGAAGCTCTTATGCAGGTATACTTGCATTATTTCCCTATTATTCAGTTTAGCAATTGGAGACATGCTGCTAGTCGAACCTGGGTTCTCAAGTTGGTAGACCAACACTTTGTACATCACCTCATACAAAGCTACACCATTCTGTGTTGTCCTTTTTGGGAAGGGGTAGCCTAGTGGTTAAGGTGTTGGACTGATACCAGAAAGACCGGTGTTCGATTCCCAGCACCACCAAGGCACGACTGTGGGCTCCTGAGCAAGGCCCTTAATCCCCAATTGCTCAGTTGTAAGTTGCTCTGGATATGGGTGTCTGCCAAATGTACATGTATTTTTGCTCATATAGTGGCTCTGATTTGTTAAAGCACCTCTTGCAATTCTTGTTACACAAAAAATTTTACCTGCTGTAAACATTTTTTATGTCAAACAAAAGTTCTGCAGGCTGTGTGGTAGCATTACTAACAACGAGAGGTTGACAATGTCAAAATCTGACTTGCAATAATAATAATAAAGGTAGCTTAATCAATAAATGCATGCAGTCAGATTTTCAATGTCTCTTTTTTGCCAGGTGGTGTGCCAATGCGTAACTATGCGTGGCGCAGACACAGCCATCCCTTCAGTCTGAACTTTCTGGAGGAGGTCCTGCGCTGTGTTGGCATGAATGAGATACACAAAGGCATCACATTCTTCCTGGACACCACCGGCAAGCACTCAGGCACGCAGCGGATACAGAGGTAAGAAAAACAGTCCCGGTTAGTTATTTCTCATTCAGAAAAGAGTACGGTTGAAATCATTCTGTTTAAACACATACACTCGTTAGCTGACCTTTTTTTTATTTACAGGAGTTTGTATAGGGAATTTCTGTTTCTTACTTTGGCTGCTATGGGCAAAGACCATGTGGGTAAGTAGACTTGCATCAAAGTATTAAAACAGTTCTAGCCATCAAGTCACTCTAAGTAATATGTGCCTCTCTGCACTCCAGCTGCTTTTGACAAGAAATACAAGGCTGCTTATGCCAGACTGAGTGGATCCCTGGGTCGAGAAGAGCTGAGGAGGAAGAGGGCTCAGCCACCTAGTCCCAAAGCTGTGGACTGTAGACGATGTTTCCTAGTACCCCTGGATTGCTGAAGGTCAAGACACACCTGTTCAGCTGGACTGTTTCACACTTTTTCTCCTTTTTTCTTTCTCTCTGCCAGTGGATGTCCCTTGCAGTCACCTTTCCCCTATCCTCTTCGACTTATCTAGTTTTACACATCCTCACAAAGGAGGCAGTGGACTATAGAAGACTGTCCTATACTTCATTTTCTGCTGTTGATCTACATGGTACTTTCTTGCATAACTTGTATGACAAGATTCTCTCTGCCCTGAAAATGTTCTGATGTTCATTTTCTTTTGTTTTCTGTTGCCCTAAGGTGATTATAATAGTGTGTTTTACCTGATCTTTCTATTTTGTAGTACAGCAAATATTCACCTTTGGGCTGAGCCTTTTTCTCTTTTGCCAAGTAACTAATCCAGACACTGCAGTCATGCTTCAGTGGCATTCTGATCTATGCATCGAGCAGATCATCCTGATACCAGCGTCATAATATATTTTACAGACAAGGCCTTATCATCCCATCACTCCTTCAGAGTATACATTCTGTAATTCTGCCTTTGTAATGTATAGTGTGTGTTGGGGAGGTTTGGGTGTAATTAGCAGACAGCCTCTATTTAAGACCTCTCTTACTTTATTCTGTGTTAGTGTTTTCAGCTGTTTGTGGTAGTTGTGCCTCTAGCTGATAGGACCAGATCAGCAAGATCTTCACCACAACACTTAAGACTAATCGCTGCTGAAGAAGAAAGACATCAGACTGGAGGCTACAGTGTGGCACAGACTTAGTCTGGAATTTAGAGGGCTTCAAGATCAGAAGAACAGCAATGACCTGTGTCAGATCCCCCAAAAAAGCACTGATTTCTGAACTGCGTGTCTGCACCGCAATAGAGTGGAATATATATAAATGGCAATGAAATTTACCTCTATTTTTTTCTTTTGTTTTGCTATTTTATGTGTCCAAAGACGAATTTTATTTTTAGTGTGTGTGTGTGTGTTTGTGTGTGTGTGTTCAGCTCTTAGACATTAGGACTTTAGTGCAAAACAGGCTTTTAATTCTCAGTTTTTACTATTTAACCCTAATCCTAGAACCCCATCCCATGTAATGCTTTACCTCTAGACTCTCTGTTGGTCTGACCCCAGGAACCTATCCTTTATGCAACAAGAGAGTCGTTTCTTTAACACTGCTAAAGGTCATGCATAGCAGGAAAGGGGTTGGCTTAGCACTGCATGATGGTATATGGAGTCAGACTGGTACCTGCTTCAGCATACCATAATGCTTTACTTTGGTTGCAGCTGTGTGTAAATATGTGGATGGTTGTGATTTTCAGCGCTTTTTGCCTTTTTTGAAAAGGTTTTTAGTTTAACTGGCGCTTCAAGAGGCGCCTACGCTCCTAGCATAGCCCCCCAATGGCCCCACCCATGGCACTGATGTTCGAAACAGTAGCTCGATCAGACTGTAGTATCAATAGTTGGTATCGGACAGTGAGACAGTGAGTTTTAAGAAAAACTTGAGCTCATACTAGCTTCTTTCACAGTAAAATGTGTTTTGGAAAGGGGGGGGTGTTATGGTGTCAGTGCTTTTTTTTTGCATAGTAAAGTACTTTAATGCTTATCTGAGAACAGTTGGTTGCTGGGATATAGATTAGCATACATTTTGTCCATTACTGTGTTTCGGATCATAGGATCATCTATAGAAAAGCTGGCTTGCTGTATATGTGTTGTTGTTATATGTCCAGCCATATCAATGTGACAATAGCTTTATAATGTCTGTTTTGTGTCTTTTTTTGTTGTCCGTGGCATTTTTTCATGTTGGGTATGTTTGAAGTCGTGAGGCTCATATATGTTTCTGTGTGAGGTTCTAAGTCACTTTATAATAAAGAGTTGTTAGAATATGGTCCTTAAAATATTTAAAAACTACAAGTGGAAAGCTGTGATTAATTATAGCTCTCATCATTTCCGTATGGAAAAGGTCATGATAGTAGCAATATATTGCTTAATATTAGTCATAGGACAGAAATCAGAACTGGCCCTACTGTCAGCAATTAGCTACAGGTTAAAATATGTTCCAGTTTGGGAATGAATGTCCTCTTTCTTGCCCATTTTATTGTGCTGTGTTGTATAATATTGACCAGCAGGGGACAGCATGCCAAAGGATGTTTTGCTTAAAAAAAGTTTGTAAAGATTTCCCTTTTTTTCTTCTTTTTAATGCATCAGACTGCAACACAAAGAAATCTGAGTTAAGACTCTTTTTATTTTTTACAATTAAATGGTAAAAGCTAAGGATTTGCAGAGCTCCATGTAAGATGTATTGTGTTTGCTGTAGTAATTTATGTAGATGTAAGTACTGTTTTTTTCTGTTCTGTGATTTTTTTTTTTTTACATTTAATGTTGAAAATAACCCCTCATGGTTGTGTTGTGTTTGAATGTGGAAATGTTGGATTGGTTTGATTTGGCCATAATGTAACAGCATCCAAAATGTGGCCTAACACCATTAAAGTCCCTCATAAGTTACTGTCAGAATTCTTGTTTAGCATTAAAATGTATTTTGTTAAAAAAATGTTAACAGGAACTGAGCAATACAGGAAGAGAGAACCGAGTAAACATTTTTTTGAGGAAATTAAATAGTTTTTAAGTGATTTAAATTGTGTTTAATCTCTCTTCTATAATTCCTCTGAATTACTGCTAAACTACTAAATATTTCCACTAAACTATATTTAAATTTTTTCTTCTTTACACTCCAATAGTATAAAATGGAGACATTTGTGTGTTGCTGGTAACCCCGCCAATGAGACCTGTGATGGTGGGCGGTTGCATGACAGCATAGTTGAAATCCCGCCAGTGTCTCCCTGTGCAGTTATTGCTTGAAGTGACACAGAGTGTTAGCAGGTCGAGTTTAATAACTACTGCATGGTGGTGGAGCTAATTTATGTCTCTCTGTTGGACAACTTTTATTATAAACAGACCCATGAATTTCCTCCACACAACTGAACATGTCAGCCATTGCAGTGCTACATGCTACAACTTTGAGTGCTTAAATAACAACTTCACTTTGATATTTCGTAATACAATTTAAAGGCTAAGATGATTCAAATAAAGTTTGGGTAATTATAGAAAAGAATTCCATCAACACATGGTATATTACCCACATTCTTTTAATTTATTATTATTTAAGAATATGTAGAAAAATACCAGACGGAGAAGTGTTAAATGGATGAGAATCATCTTAGGGGTACAGTGCGTAAAACTGCATTTTGTTTTGCATTGCTTTCATAATAATACACTATATAATTTATTTTCGAGGACTAAAAACTACAATAATCCTGGTGTGATCTTCACATTTTTTCAGCTGTGTGCCCTCTGGCAGAACAGAAGTAAGTGGAATGTTGAGAGAGGGCCTTAGCCGGAAATGAAACCATAGTCGCTGGAGAACATTAACCTGCGCACATGGGTGTCAGCACCTTAATCCGGCCAACTGGATAGGTTTTAAATAATTAATTGCAACTTTTGATGTTACAGATTTGTAAAAAACACACAAGATGACTTATTTTCAATATAAAACAAGGCTTGGGGTTGGTTGCCTCACATGAAGAAGGTACTGGGCTTAATTCCCAGGGCAAGGGGTCCTTCTGTGTAGAGTTTGCATGTTCTCCCCCCACTTGTTTAGGTGAAGTTTATAAATAAAACAAATGTTTACTAAAATCTAAGAATAGTATGTGTATATAATGTCTTCTTGTGCATGTGGTTGGATTGTGTTTTAGTGAATTCACATTTTTAAACCGTCCTATTAAGATAAATGTTCCACCGATTTTTAAGCCATGTAACATGTAGGCCCCTTCAATCTTTTGAAAATGCTTTTTCGTTAAGCCCATTATGCCCGCCTTTACCCAGAGGTAGTCTTGTCCACTATTCCCTGACAGTCACACCCCACCACACACAAGTTTGTGTGTTTCCTAGCAGCTGCTAAAAGCAGGATTTCACAATGTTAAACTAAAAGCATAGAATAGGTTCCACACTTCTGTCCCCCTGCCTGGACCATTCACACACACTCAATAGAGCTAACAGTTTGTGTGACTATAGGCGTGTGTGGACTGTCAGTTGTTTGTGCACAAGAGTGGTGTGCTGAGTATTTATGCATGTATGTGTGTATAAGTGAGCTGTAAAGGCACTTAAGGTGGGTGTACACTTCCATCAGGAGCAGATTAAGTCCGTGTGATCATCACCATATGAAACCAGTAGGGATTTCTATGGCTAATAGGATAAAGCTGGACTGCTGAGCTAACTGTGAGCAGATCTCAGCAGGTAGTACAGCAATACTATTGCCTCATAGAGAACTAACACTCCGCCCCATCACACACTGCACAGCTGAATTCAAAATAGTCTGACTGCGTCACAATAACAAAAATAAATCAATGTTTCATAGAAAATCAGATGAAATAGATTTCATAAATCTACCTTCTCACAGTGTAAATTTATTACATTTTATTATTATTATTATTATTATTATATTAAACTGATAGCACAAAAATAGTACATACCTACAGTATTATTGCTTACAGAAGTTCAGGCAACAACGTGGCCCCCACAGCAAGAACCTTGCATGTTTCATTCCGGGCTGGGGCCTTTCTGTGCAGTTTGCATGGTTTTCCGTGCTTGTGTGGGGTTTTTCCAGGTTCTCTGGTTTCTTCCCACAGTCCAAAACATGTAAGTTAGGTTGATTGGTGATCTAAATTGGCCATAGGAGTGAGTGTGTGGGTGCCCTGTGAAAGACAGGCGACCTGCCCAGGGTGTACCCTCTATCCTGTTGATAGCTGGGATTGGGCCCAAGCAGACCCCTGTTAGCTGAAAATAGGGAATAAGTGGGTTTAGAAGATGAATGAATGACTAATATAAATAATTCCTTCATAATGTTCACAAAAACCCATGTACTGATCACAATTTATAAAAGAGCTCATCCGTAGCAACAAAGTAAGTTTTATACATTTATGCATGAACGTTTAATTTATTCCCTCATCTTCTACTAATTTATCTCAGAGAGAAAGGGTTACACCCTGGACAGGTTACCAGTCCATTAGAGGGCCACACACAGACGAACAACCACACACACTCACATTCACTCCTATAGTCAATTTAGAGTCACCAATGAACCTAATGTACATGTTTTTGGACTGTGGAAGAAAACTTACGCAAGCACGAGGAGAACGTGCGAAGTCACAGCACAGAAAGATCCATTGCCCGGGAATCAAACCCAGGAACTTCTTGTTGCGAAGTGACCGTTCTAACCACTGTGCCTTGCGTTGCCCTGAAGTTTATTTTTCGAAGATTAAAGTCTTTTTCAGCAAATGTATAAAATCTTTTCATTCATTTTAGCAAAATATAATAATTTTTACATCTACTACTTACCCAACCCCTGATCACACTACAAACAATACAAAACGCTAATGGTATAAAAAACAGCAAAAAAAGGTTGATTTGGTGACTCTAATGTGCTCATAGGAGTGAGTGTGAGTGTGTGGTTGTTTGTATGTGGCCCTGCGATGGACTGGCGACCTGTCCAGCATGTACCCCTGCCTTTTGCCCTATGTGCGCTCCAGCGAACCTCCGTGACTCCAAGTTCAGGAATAAGCGGGTATAGAAGATCGATAAATGAATGTTAAGTCCAATTATTAGAGTTTTCTGGAAATCAGTTCTCTGGGGTTTTACTTAGCAGCAGCATGTATTATGTAGCATTTAGCCGGTAATAATCTTTTACTGTAAATATGAAAATTGAACTGTATTGTACATTTATACAAACCCCACCGCGGCCAAGGAAGACCAGGAAGGCGTTGGTTCAAGCCCCACTACTGCCAAGTCTGCCACTGTTGGGTTCTTAATCCTCCCTGCTTCAGGGGCGCTGTACCATAGCTGACCCTACATTCCAACCCCAATGTGAAACATGCAAAGAAAAAGATTAATCATTTATGTGACAAATAATGTTGGATTTTTATTAGCTCTTCTGCCATAAAGATGAAGATTGAAATTTTGTTATATAATAAGCAATTTGTTTTAACAAATCATTAGTTTTATGTGTTTTCACTACTCTTTATGTATAAATATGTCCAGCTAACAATTAAATATATTTACAAAAAAATATATTTTTTACAAGTACCTTAGCTATTCATGTTACCCAGCGCGCCCACTTCATTTCTGTTTTACTCTGAATGAATATACACATGGTATGAGTAAAAGCAAGTAGATTCAATTTTTTAACTGTGACTCGACCAAACCTTGGATAAAACAAGTA
The DNA here is from genome assembly GCA_026260075.1 of Sisor rabdophorus. Classification (NCBI taxonomy): domain Eukaryota; kingdom Metazoa; phylum Chordata; class Actinopteri; order Siluriformes; family Sisoridae; genus Sisor; species Sisor rabdophorus. The sequence goes on along the minus strand of JAOTQW010000036.1, from coordinate 13,341,811 downwards.
AATCATATCATGTCATAAAATCAAAATAATGTTAAGACACTACAATATATTACAACTGTAATTGGTATTAACTGTTTTTGTATTTGTAATTAACTATATTTGTTTAAAAATAATGTATTGTTTAGAATTGTATTAAGCTGACCTGTTTCCTGTCCTGGAAATTTAGATTTTGACTGTTTTGTATTTAATAATGTTGTATCACAATGTTTCCATAAAGAGTTTTGATAGAGATATTTTCAAAGCCCTTTAGGGGGAAAACATGCTGTGTTTTGCTGAAGCACTTTAGAGTTAAATGGAGGCAAAGAGAATTTCCATGTTGAGTTCGGGTCTATGTCGCCATGATCTAATCCTAATTAGATCTCTTTTGCATGTCTTTTAGGAAGAACCAAACGAAGGCTAATGAAAAAAAATGCACTGCCGGCCTCTTGTTGTTTTGCTTTAAGGGCCTTTGTATTGTGTGTGTGTTAGACACCCCACTGTGTATGTTAATGCTTGTTAATTGGCTTTTCTGTCATGCTGTGCAACACACAGTGCTCTAACAACACAGGCCTTGAGGCAGTTTTCTCAGCTTACTTTTTGACCAGGAGAGCCAATTTCAGTAAAGCTAAATTGTATAGTATTATTTTTATTTTTAAACAAATTATTATTTCGTAGTGTAATCTTCGTTAGTTTTCGAAGAAAGAAGAACCTTGCAGGAAAGAAGGTACTGAAAAAAACAGTGACTGTGTAATTATTAAATAATTAACTTCTATGTATATGAAGCCTGTAGTTGGACACTGTTGGATAAGATGTGCAGAATTGGTTATTGTTGCCTTTATTTTGTTATAACTAACGTAAGAGGTTCAGGGTACCATGGAAACCTGACTCATCTAATTGACTCAAGGAGACTGGAAAAAGGTGTCTAGGGCAAGTAAAAGTCAAATGTTTAAAGATTCTATATTGAAATGAGCTGTGACTTACATACATGAAAGCTACAAACAAGGATTACATTATTGTGCATACAAAAAGACTTAATCGCATCCGTTGCAAGTAACACAGAGCCTAGTGAGAATATATATGCATGCTACCTCTCACTTCTTTCTAGTTGTTGTTAATGATTATTGGCTGTGATTAGAAAAAACAACAATATCACATACATAAGCAAGACGTTTTTATTCATATGCGGCCACTAGAAAAGCAAAGAATTCCTAAATGGTGAATCTCAAATATCTTTCAATAAGGTCAATAAGGAGTAGTTAAGGTGTTGGACCACTGATCAGAAGAGAACCACCAAACTTCCAATGCTGGAGCCCCTGAGCAAAGCCTTTAACGCTTAATTGCTCTGTTGAATAAATATGGAAATGTAAGTAAAATGTGAGTCGTTCTGGGAAAGGATGTCTGTCCTTAGTAAGTAAGGGTCTAAATTAATGTGGGATCGTTTTGGATTTTTCATATACATTATCTGTTGATAATGTGTGTATTTATAACGATGCTGTAAAAAAAAACAGGAAACAGAGATAGATAGAGAGAGAGAGCATTGTAACAGAATTAAGACTTCTTAAGACTCTTTCAGAAACCACCATCATTTTGTTTATAGAAAAAGCAATGCCCCTTGGTGTCACTGGGGTCAGCTGGATCCTATCCGAGCACACATAGGACGAGAGGCAGGGGTACACCCTGGACAGGTTGCCAGTCCGTCACATGACAAACATACACACTCACATTCACTCCTATGGGCAATTAGGAATCACAGAATAATGTAATGTACATGTGGGAGAGGAAAACATGCAAACTCCGCACAGAAACCCCCCTTGTCTGGGAATCGAACCCAGGCCCTTTTTGTTGTGAGGCGACCGTACTAACCACTATGCCGCCACGGCACCTTCACTTATAATTATTTTATTAGAAATACCTGTTTCCCCTTTTATCTATCCTGTGAATTATGCGGTATTAGTGCAGTGCAGGAACAATTTTGTTTCAGCAGATGCAGGATCAACTAGTTGGGATAAAATGCGACTGCAGCAGGCTAACTAAGGCAAAATTCTTGATTCTCGTTTTCAGTGGAATATTTCAGTGTACCCTTTCGGAACACTCTTGTCAAAGGGAATAGGGAAATAGTAGTGCAGTGTTTATGGTGTTGGACCACTGATCTGAAGATTGTTGGTGCAACTCCCAGCAACATTAATTTGCCACTTTTGAGCCCCCAAACCCTATACTGCTAAGATGGAAAAAATATCCTACCTACCATGGCTTTTAACAAGAGGGCAGACAATCAGCAACAAAACCTTTTTAAAACAAAGCAAAAAAACCCAAAGATGCATGGCCGTTTATTTTCTATAAGGTGTCTAAAAAAATCGCAAACTTACCAATGAAAAGAAAACTGTTTTTTATTTATGTACATTTATCACTTTTTATACCCCTGAGCATTATGGGGTTAAGGACCTTGCTCAGAGACCCAACAGTGGTGGCTTGGTGGTGCTGAAAAACATTCTGTTATCATTCACCTGATAGTCGACCTGATAAGGTAAAAGTCCAACACCTTTGCATTTATAAAGTTTTAAGTTGTGACAATCTTCTAAAATGTAAATTAAATAAACGCATAACTTCGCTATTTCATTTCATTTCATCTTCTTTACCCGCTTATTCCTGAATCCGGGGTCACGGGGGTCTGCTGGAG
>JAOTQW010000036.1:13313693-13330668 GCA_026260075.1 Sisor rabdophorus | reverse complement strand
CACACACATAACCACACGCACTCACATTCACTCCTATGGGCAATTTAGAATCACCTATCAACTTAATCACTGCGCCGCCCCAGTTGCTTAGTTGCTGTTTGCCAAATGCTGCAAATGTAAATGTAGTATTTAAATACAGTATAATGAGACAGATCAACATGCCTTTGTTACAGAATATTATATAAACAATTGCTTATATCATTCATTTAGTGTGTGCTTAGATCTTCCACTGATGGTGGAATTGTTTAAAATGTTAAATGTAAACCATTTGTATTGTATATAATGAAAGAGGGCAAGAATGTAAAACTAAGCCTGTGTACATGAACACACACAGGACAGTCATAGGATGACATTTGCTATAAATCTCAGATCAGATTGATTCATTGATAAGTCAAAGACAGTCAGTCTAAGGCTCATTATGAGTTAGATCCACTCCCTCTAATTGTTGTTAATTTAATTAAACCTCCCTATTAAGTCCCAGGGGGTAGGAAGGAGAATGTAAGTACATGCTTTTTTGTTTATTTGGCCTACACCTCAATCGGAAATAGTCTTGTGTCTGATAAACACCCATTCCTCTATTTGGTCTGTAGACTTTAATGAGCATCCCTCTTTAAACAATAGGTAAGAGCTGTGCGTTTGTGTGCCTGCTCTAGCAGCGAATAGGCACGGAGTCTGCCAGCCAGAGTAAAGAGTTAACTCCCATTAGAGAGACAATAGGCTTGCCGCAGGCTCCCTCTTTCCTGCTGGGTTTAGACTTAGAGCTCCACAGACAGAGTCCCTCTGTCCCAAACTATAGAGTCCATGGCACTGTGTTTATACTGTGACCAACTACCGAGACTATGGAAGCACAGAGGCTGTGAACGCTCTGTTACATGTGAAAGAGGCAGCAGGGTGTACTGCTTATTCTATGCAGTGGCCTATAAAACATTTACAACGGGGCCATAAAAGAAGATTTAGGGATCTAGCACAATATACTGTAATTCAAACTTTTAAAAATCTGTTTAGGTAATGCCCGGCCTGCCTTTTGTCTGAAAGTGAAGTTGTGTTATAATACATCAACATGGCTGTTAATACATCACAGTTTTTCCTCCTTTACTTTTAAGAATATTCAAAGATTTGAAAGTCAAGGCTGTTTACGTCTATATATGTGCAATTAATGTAGGCAAAATCCTGACTTATCCAGGTGCGGCTACATGTGTAGTTTATTTAGTGCCGCTTGTGTGCTGCATGCTTTTAGCTCAAACAATAGCCCTGTAAAAACAGCTTTTAAATCAAACCGAGAAATTTTAACTGAAGGCTCTAAGCAGTCATTCAAAAAATTTCCAATTTTAGATTTTGTACAATTTTACTTTTAAAGCTTTGATACTGTAGACATTAAAAAGGCACCATCAGGGGATTTAGCCATCTTTGCCCTATCTGCATCACTCGGTACACCCCAAGTCTGTTTGTGGGGGATTCAGCCACAATAAACTGTGAAGTTCACAGCCAGCTTTAAGAACAATAAACAAAAGGCTCAACTGCATTTTGCATTTTGGGCTTTAGCTACCATTGCAAGCTGCTCCCTCTTTCTTGCCCTGCACCCACTCTCTCATGACCTTTAGGGCCTAGGGTCAATGTCTAACCATGGAGATGGGATTTAATGGGGTTCACTCTGATATTCCAAGTCCACTGCTTATTAATGTCACCCAGATGGGAGGTGAATTTATCCTGCAACTTGCTCTCTCAGTCACACACAGGGCCAGGAGGTCCCATAGCGCTTTACGAGGGGACACAGATTCCCTATTGTGGCAGCGTAGAATGCAGATGGCGCTGTAGGCATAACCAAGTGGCTCTAATTAAACAAAGAAGCCTTTGTTACCATCATACTGCTTAGCCTCCTACAAATTATGATAATAAAAAAAAGATTTTAGAAAAATATGTGATCGGTTAAATGAATTAAGTATGTCAGCTCAGATTTTAAAGGAAAAGCCTGCAGAGATATTTAAGTCAGTACAAAAAAAGGTAGAAATGCAGTTAATTGGTTTAGGCTTCAGAATTAAAACAGTACCAAAGTTGTATTTGTTAAAATGGTGATCCATCTCCTTAGCTACTTAAGTTCAGTTTTTGTGCAGTGTAGTCTTCTCTGGAGACTATGATGACAAGGTTGTTACGGACAAAGAAATAAAAGAAAACTGTAAAGATTTTACACTACATTTGTAAATATAGGTCACTGCATGTAAATATAGGTCACTGCATGTTAACACAGTGCTATTCTGTTATCTTTATCTTGAAAGTCTCAGCAAAGAAAGTCTCACCAAATCCTTTTAATTATGAAAATTATTTTAATTTTAAATATTTGCACTCTCTCTAACAATAATGCAAAGCAAAATTTTGATAAAAACGTGTTCATCTATGTTCGGGTTCATCAGTTCAGCGTTACAATAAGAGCTTCTGGCACATGTGACATTTGAAACATGCCTATAATAGGTTTAGTAGTAATTTTTAAATCCTAAGAAATTTTATATGGTTGCTTTTAAAAAAGCTATCTGAATAAATTGCTAAATGTGTTTGATGACATTGCTTTTAAAATAATAGTTTTATCCCATTCAGTACAGTTCTAAAGAATCCATGCCAAGCTATTTCTCTTCTGCTGTTTTGTTGACTATCTCTTCATTTTTGGTCCTGATAAGACAAATAGGAATAAAGTTTCTCTCTTAGAATTCTTTATTTCATGTAAACTGGAAATGGAAAGTGCCAAATGTGTTATAGGATATTGCTGAGAACCGTAAGAGTCTAATGCTAAAGTTGATGATGTATCTCACATTTCTGTATAACAAGCCTGAGTTTAAAATGAGTGCAATTAATATGCTTGTTTGGAAAACATTAGAGTTTGTAAAATCTTGTATTTCTAAAAGTATACAAATGCAGGTAAAAAAGACAGATGCACATAGCATCTGGATGGAAATGTTGTAACATAGTAGTAAACTCCTTAGGAGTGATAGAATGCTGAAAAGTGTGAATAGGGCCAAGAGGCTAGACAGCAGTTTATGATGACTGCTTTATGGGTTCATCAAATGCACTGAAAGGTGACAAGCTTAAAATTTTCACGATTTGGTGCATTCAAGTTCAAGTGCGACTGGAGTGTTTTGTTGTGTCTTTCTAGGACAGCTGGGAGAGGGAGTATTTGGGTGCAGGGTTTAAGAGGGGTCGGGGGTCTGCTTCAGTGAATCACCCAATGCAGACATCCCCCAAAAAAGAGAAAACGAAGAGATGGGTGTGTTGGCGGCACAAGGACAGAGACGAAGTTTGAGTGATTGGGTGGCATGGGAAAGTCACCCCAAAGTTCAAGTGAAAAGGCAAAAACGTGCTGGGGGCAGGGGAAAAGGGCAGATGGTTGCAAAGAGTGTGGCAGGGATGACGAGATTTGAGGGTGGGGCAAGGGTAATTATAAAGTGGTGGGAGCTAACATGCAGTACTATCACTGGTCTACCCCAAACCCCAAATCATGTGACCCTGCCCCTTCTCCCTCCACCCTTATCCGCTCCACTTCTGACATTGCCGTGGCTTTGGGTGCCTGAATGGCTCTGTGGCATTTGGCAGCATTGTGTTGCTGTTTTGGGGTGATGGTGAGAAATGCGGGTGCTAACAGAGCCATCAATCAGACCAGGGAAAGTCAAGTGCAAGTTCAGCTAAGATGAATAGCATGGAGCAGCCCCTCTTCAGCCAGCCTGCGGCCCCTCCTGTGCTGTTGTCCCCAACTTTCTCATGCAAACACCCAATAGTTTGTAATGGGAATAAAGATGTCAGAGGCATTCCCAGCCTCAGACCAATTGCCCTGTCTATCTTCTTCTCTCTGTAGGAATAAATCCTGGGTGATTAAACTCATTTCATCCTTTGAGAACATATTTCTTCAGATTCCAGAAGCTTAGTTCCATTAATTGAGATAGACCAGTCAGCATTACTGAAAATAGTGGTATTACACCTCTCTTAATTCATAATAAAATATTGATTTTATAAGCAGTGATGTCTCTGTTGCTGTTAGACTATGCTTTCTTACAAATACAATTATTATGATATCAACTGCTCCTTTTTCTGCCTTGCATTCTCAGTCTGACCTTTATGAGATTTACAGGTTTATAATGTTGGAACGTAAAGTAGCAGTGACTCTTAGAGTCAAACACCCGCAACTTGAAAAAAAAAATAATGTTACTTTTCACACTTATGTCCTTTTGTGTAATAATGTGATTTTTGCTTCATCAGCATATCATCATCATCATCATCATCATCATTGCTATAAAGCTGTCTGTTCGTGCTCTATCATTTCCATTTCATCATCAGAGCAGCCAGTCTTCTTTTCACCATTTGTAAGCACCTGGCCACATTTTACATAAATACTCCAAAAACAGTTGCGGTTTTTACTACCTGATGTCTTTATAGTGCTTCTTTTCTCCCACAGATTTGGGCAGTTCATCTGAGCTGACCTTTATTAAGGAGCCCCATGATGTTATTGCCGTAAGGGACCGACCCTTGATGCTAGACTGTGAGGTGGATGGAGAAGGCCCTATCACTATTACATGGAGAAGAAATGGGACACCTATTCCGGTGGGCCAGAGAGTGGCTGTATTAAACAATGGCATTCTTCTAATAAGAAACTTTCAAAAACGGCGTGAAAGCAACGAGACGGATGCGGGAGAATATGACTGTGCTGCACAGAACCGCTATGGAATGCTGATTAGCCGTAAGGCTCGAGTGCAGTTTGCATGTGAGTGTCCCTGTGTTTAGCCACATCATTATATATCAACTGAATTGTGAGTGCTTAATTTATACGGATTATTGAACGAAAATCTTTACACTTTTAGTGCTGAATGTCAACCTGCTCTTTGCTTTAGTAAAAATTTTACACCTACATTTCTTATTTCAAGAAATGCATTAAGGGATTTACTTCTCTCTCTTTTTATTGCTAGGACTTTCGTTAGGCCAGAGGCTGTTTGAAGAATTCCCTTGTTTCTGAATAAGAGTTTTCATTATTGATTGTACTCTAACTACTGATGTTAGAGATGGCAGAGGTCACTCAGTAGTAAACGGCTACTAAATAAAAGTTTGTTCAGAGGAGAGTTCAAATCCTGGCCCTTAGCCCCTCACCTTCTCAGCTGTACACTAGCTCAATTAAAACCCACTTTGCAAAGAGGAGACAGTCCAATGAGTTTACTGTGGGAAATAAATGAGGCGGACCATTTATTCACTGTGTATTGACTCATTTGTTTCACCTCTGCTCTCTGGCAGCTCTTCCCAAGTTTCACACCCACCCAGAGTCCATGGCAGTGGATGAAGGAGGGGTGGCACGCTTTCACTGTGCCATTAATGGGATCCCTGAGGCTACCATCATGTGGGAGAAAAACAGGACCACACTCAGCACAGAGGATGACAGGTTACAAAGCCTTATTTACTCATTGCACCGACAGTTATAGTATTATTATCAGGAATTCTTTGCCTCAATTAATGCAAATATTTATTTCTTCGGTTCTTTTTTTTATCTCTGTAGGTATACTCTTCTGCCCAATGGCATTTTACAGATTACTGGTGTTCGTCATGCAGACAGTGGAGTGTATCGCTGTGTAGCTGAAAACATTGCTAACACACGCTATAGTCAGGAGGCCCTGCTCACTGTCACTGGTAGGACTATCGCACCCCTGGTCTTCATACACAGTCTCTATATTTTTTTTCACTTTTATTCTATGTATGTCTCTCATTTACACAGGTGCAACCTCTCGTACCTACAAAGAGCCAGTGATTCTCTCAGGTCCTCAAAATCTCACTATCAACATCCACCAGACTGCCATCTTGGAGTGTATTGCCACGGGCAACCCCCGCCCAATTGTCTCTTGGAGCAGACTTGGTAGTTGATGCTCTATAGTCAAATACCTGTAGTTTCTTAGGGATTTAAATTGATATAAAATTGCATAATCTGACTGATGTTTTCTTTTCACACTGTTTACTTGTGACAGTAGAGTGATGATACAATTTTAGGATGCCCAATATATTGAAATTATCAAAGAATTTTGCGAATGTGCATATCACAGGACACGGTCACATGGTCCCAAGTAACATCTTCATGCCAGATATTTGACAATACTTATTGACATAAAATTTAACCATATATTCTTCTTAGATATTATGCAGGCTTAATAAAATGTACAGTCACATGTAATCAAGTGCATATACAGGTTAAAACCTTTCTTTAACTTCACTCTGTTTTCTATATGTTTATCTCCTGTAGATGGACGTTCTATTGGGGTGGATGGGATCCAGGTTCTGGGAACGGGTAATCTAATGATTTCCGATGTTTCCCTACAACATTCTGGAGTATACGTTTGTTCAGCCAACAGACCTGGAAGCAGGATGAGACGAACTGCATTAGGTCGACTGGTAGTGCAAGGTAAAAATAAATTTGCTATGATGTATTGACTGATTCTTATGCTAGTCCACTGGGAAAATATTTTTTTAGGCTAAACACTTTACACAAAATAATCCAATATCTAAGAACTAGCATTTTTATTATAAAGGTACCGAGTATAATACGTATACCTTTAAAATGCACTCTGGTTGCTTAAATCAATGCTGAATTTGACTGGAATTGAAATTAATGTGACTTTAAAAAGAATATAACATTTAGTACAAAGGATATTCTGTCTTTATTTTATAAAATTTCAAAATCTGTAGGTAAAAAACAGATCTGCCTACCTCAACATTTATATCTGAGAAAAAATGACTTAAATGTTGAAGAATTACACATTTTTGTTGTTAGTTAGTGATTATCAACATTAAACCACCAGTCATCAACCCTGTGTCATAGTATCATCGCCTGAAATAAAACACAGTAAATCATTTACATACAAGTAGTTTTTTTAAGCACATGGAGTATAACAAACATTTTGGGTTGTGTTGCTACTTTGTATTGCAAATCTGTAGAGCAACTTATACACAGTTTCCTATATACAGTACCATTATATTCTTACACAAACAGAAGACCTTTTCTGGTTATTATTAAGTTTTTAAAGATACAAAAGTATTTGTAATAACAAAGGTATATTTTCTGTTAAGCTGTAATTTATTATTTATTATATATTGTGCTGAATATATAAAATTTTTAAATGAAATATAAAATATGATACATAACTCAAACTGTGGTTCTGTCTAGTCCTATTTGTCTAATGCCAAGTATCTGAATTTACTCAGGACCAACATTTAGCTGCCTGAGGTGGTGACATTGAAAATGAAATTGGCTCAGATCAGATCTAGTTGGTCTTATGTGTATAGCCCCAAGACAATTCTTTCAGCCACATCCTAATTCTGTTCCATTTCTGTGTCCAATGCACACACACACACACACACACACACATGCACTGATGTCTATGAAGATAAATGAGAGTAGCTTTGTGCTTTTGGGCAGGCCAGACCAGATTAACCTAGCTCTGGGCCTGATTGTGACCTATGGGCTGCTACCCTTTTCTTTACTTTACCCCCACACACATATAAACACATCCATATTTTATAATAAATAGGTGGGAATCCAGCTGGACTCTGATAATGCCCTTTAAGCCACACTAGTGTGTTTTGCCTTCCACACCAAGGTGGGATGTATCATGTATACATTAAAGCTAGACTTTTTATGAATGTATATACAAAAGTCTTTTGTGTTTAGTTTATGTAGATCCAGGTGTACAGTATAATCAACACATTGATTATACTGTACATATAAACACAATTAGAAGTTATTTAAAATAAGAAATAGTAAATAATTATACAGATGACTATTTACATTCAATATAGTAGTATCTTATATTGATTTAAATCTACACACACTGTATGAGGTAAGAATAATATTCTGATTTAGAATATTATTCTGATGTCATCAGAAGCCAATCAGCCAATTGCCCTCTCTGACAGCATTTCTCCCTTACAGGCTCCTGCAATGGCTGGATAATTCATTCATACATGTATTGATTGGGTCGGTAGAGGACCAAAGCAAAAAGAAACAGTTTTCCACCTCTGCTTCACCTATATAGAAACACTGTTTTTAATAATTATTTGGCATTTAACTCATTTACCATTTTTTAATTACTTACCATTTAGTGTAATACTGTCTGCCATTTGTGATACCACATCCAACTTTACCATTAATTTAGTCTTTATTACATATAAGAATTCAGGTGCCACAAATTTGCATTAACCAGAACGTCAAGTGCTGATTGTTGCTGATAATTATCCTGCTTATAACACTATCTGCATGCAGTTCCCAAACCAATCAAGCCAGAACAGGTTTGGCATATGTGATATGATTTTAGACAGACAACGAAAAGCTTGAACAACTAAATGTTTTATTATTTAAAAAAATTATTGTATTATTAGAAAGGTTTTCTACATAATTTGCCGAAGTAAACTGAGATAAAAGTTGTTTAACATGTATCATTTATTTTTTGTATCATTTAGAGAGAGAGAGAGAGAGAGAGAGAAGAAAGAAAGACTGGGTAGAAGAACAAAGGTAGAGCAGGGTGGAAGAGACAAGGAGACGGTGGGAATGAAATAATAGCAGGGGGGAGGAAGGGGTAGAATAATGTGTTTCAGTGTAGGATCACCTCCCACCTTTGACCCCCTGACACTATTTCAGCAGTCCTCTAGGAAATAGTGCATGTTAAGAGTGGGGGTGGGAGTGTGCCTGAGTGATGGTGGGGTGCTGTATGAGGCTGTGGATTAAGGTAACAGTAATATTTGGGGACGACAGACAGCCTATTAGCGACATGCAGCTGGCAAATTACTGGCCAGTGACTAGAGATGGGAGAAAAAATGGAGTAGGTCTATTGTGTTTGCACAACAGCGTATTCTGATCTGGTTCTATCCAATCAACCATTTCCCATGACCATGAACTTCTTTTGCTGAACTTCTCCTGTACACAGAGAAGCCTCTCAAGTCATTCTTTTTTTCTTTTTCAACACCAAAGTGAGATGAACTAGCTCATTCAGCCCAGAGATGGAACGTAGTTAATACACAAAGACAGACAGAAAGACGAGTCTAACATCTTGGTTGATGCGATAATGAAGCTTGTGCTTCATTCAGTGTGCCACTGTTTACAGAGCATTCAGCTCTTCGGAGTTAATGCTTGCGCTTATGCTTGATAGGTAAGAGCTCTTCAAGCTGCTAGCCAGGACCCATGGGCTGGATTTATTACAGGAAAGCACCCTCCCTTTCTTTCAACGTAATGTATTGCCATTAAAATGAGCTCTGAACACACACGAGCACTGCCTCAGTGTATGCTTTACACTTCACTTGAAGTTTGTGTGTAAAGATGGTTGAGTGGGCTCTATTTCTGGGCACAAAAGGGTTTTGGAAGGCGAGCAAAATACCATTAACTTTCTTTTTATCCCATTACACACTCAAAGATCCCCGTTTTATATGTTCTGTTTTTATTAAATGCAGAATAGTTTGTAGCCTGTGTTCTCTTCACTGGCACACCAAGGCCTTGAAAAAATATTTAAAAAATCATATTGCTTGTTTGACAAGAAAAACTATCCTTTTCAAAACAATATATTCTAGACTAAATAACATAACAAAATATGTTATTATATTGTAACAAAATATCATAACAAAATATCCTAGAGCTGAAAGTCTGGACCATGCCTTATGCACTTTTTAAATATCTTTTACTATCCTTCTCTTAGTTGAGGCCTGCTTAGGTATCTTTTTTAGGAAATCTCATTCTCTGTCCATGCAGAAAAACATACAGTTTAAGAAACATTGTTAATGTTTTTTTTAGCTCCTCCTGAGTTCTTGCAGTGGCCACAGTCTGTGTCTAAACCAGTAGGGGGCAGCGCGGTGTTTACCTGCCAGGCTCAGGGAGTCCCAGAGCCTCACCTTATCTGGTTAAAAAATGGCAAAATTCTCATACCTGGAGACAATGTTAAACTAGCCAATAACAACAGGTACAAGTTTATGTTTATACAGATCTTTAAACTGTCTTTCTAAAATTTTGTACTTAATTTATGTTAAATGCATTTTATATTAGTCTTCAAGTCTTTCATTTGTTTGTTGCCCTGCAGTACTCTGGCTGTGACCCGCATCACTGCTGAGGACGAGGCCATCTATCAGTGCATAGCAGAGAACAACGCTGGCACCAACCAGGCCAGTGCACGGTTAGCAGTATCCCAATCCCCAGAGAATCTTCTTCCTGAGGCTCCACAAGACCTAACAGTCAGGCCGCTTACACATACATCTTTGCAGCTCAACTGGAACCAGCCCGAAAGTCACGTGTCTGACAATATCATCGGCTATGTTCTGCACATCCGTATGCTTGGCGGTGAGAGAATGCGGCAGAATCGGATTTACTGGGGTTCAGGGTTTGATGCTAGGACTTATAAGCAGTAGTCTAACTTCCATGTAATGTTAGTAATACTTTACTTATTTTCTGTTGCTCTTATGCTCTAAGATAGGTAAAGCTTCTACCAAGTTTTACAGATTTCAAAACTACTATTCAAAAAGATTATATTAAGCTTTTAGGAGAATATTATATAGTAACTTAACTCTTAACAATTTATACAATAACTATATGTGTCATCTTAATTATTTGTTATATTATGTACTTTGATCATATTGACTTGATTTAATAACAGATATTCAATATTTCTATAGTATGAAAACTGGGTAAGTAATTTGGAATATTGGCTCTGAAGCTTTGTAGTGAGGCTTAAATTCTGTTCAAGATGACTTACATTATTGTTTTATTTTCAGAGCCAGACAGTAAAGAGCTTCAGGAGGCTGTGAGTAAGGACACGTTTCAGCATGAGTTTAATAATCTGGAACCGGCAACCACTTATTCTATTTACCTCAAAGCTTACTCTCCTCTGGGTGCCAGCCAGAAATCCAACAACGTCATTGCCACAACACTAGGGGGCGGTAGGTTATCACACATTGACTGATAGCACAACATTGTATGGACAATATGTTGTATAAAACACAAAAAAATAATTTGGAAATATGTAAATTTTAATCCCCCCCCCTCTCTCTTTCTTTTACTGTAGTTCCCTCGATGCCCAGCTTTTTTACGAAAGTTCTAAACACCACGGCAGTGCAGATTTATTGGGAACTGCCCAGTAAACCAGGGAAACTGGAGGGCTTTAAACTTTCACACCGTGTTGTGCCTCAGGAGCAGTTTGGTCCAGAGCAGCTCTTTCCCAGCCAAATCAACACACAAACTATCTCACACCTTGGTTAGCTTTACATCCACCTAACCATACACAAACAAAACCAGTTACATGTGGGTTTTTCATGGTTTATTCATACATTAGGTAAAAAAATATATTGATTAAACAAAGCTACTGACAATACAAATGTAATATAAAGATTCATTAATATATGCAACTGTTAGCGATACACACATTTATACAACACTATGTATATTATATGTAAAGTGATATATGAAGTGATATGTAAAGTTATTTACATTAGCATCATCAAATTAGCATCATCATTACTCACGCTAAAGATAATTGTCTATGTCAATTCCCAGAGCCCGCAGCTGTGTATGAGATCCAGCTGATAGCATTTAACGGAAATGGAGACAGCATTGGCAACAAGCGTCTGGTCTCCCTGGCTGAAAGTGGAACAGTAGAAAGAAACAGTGCTGGTGAGTGTCAGTGTATATATATACACCAAACACTCGATTGTCTGTTCATTACCTGCTTAGGTACTTTTCTCACCAAACTGTCTTATGTCATATAGATCTTTAGTAGTATTGTAGTAGTATTTAGTAGTAAAGTATTGGAATATTCAATACAAATCCATATGCTTTTTTAAACATCCTATTACAGATTTAATTCACTCTTGCATTTATAATACTCTCCAATCTCCAATGATAATACTAGATTTTGGAATTTGATATTTGTTTGAATTGTATTATTAAACTACACTAGTATTATTGAGTTCAGACTCACTAGTGGGTAAGGAGGTGTTCACTAGGGTTAAGGTCAGGGCTCTCTGCACTATACTAGTGTTCTTCAACAACAGACTTGGCAAATCATGTCTTTAGGCAGCTGGGACAGAATCTTTAGTTCTAGTAAAGCAATGCACTGATACAACATACAAAGACATTTTACATATCTATGTGCTTTCAACTCTGCTACAACATTTTGTGAAAGGGCAATTAAAATATGGATGTACTAGTAATATGCCCACAGACTGTAGGTCATACATTTTTTTTTTTTTATTTGTATATGCTGGGTTCCAAGACTTAAAATCAAGTAGCAGTGTACCTTTACAAAATATGGCTGTGCAAGGGAATATAATGGTGTTTGTTAGATAAAGAAAAGGTGTGTACAAGTAGTTGTCCCCTATGAGCTGTGAGTTTAGGAGTGAATCCTAAATCAAGTTCATTACCACTTTTCTTGGATGACTGGGCGTTTAGAATTAGTAATAAACCACCATGGAACAATAAAAAGCACTTAGATGTTGTCTACTATGCTTGATTTTAGACTATCCAGGCAAAAAAAAACTTTGTGTATATGTGGGTGTGTGTACAAACAGGAGGACAAAGCATGTGTAACTGCAGGCAGGATGGAGAGAGCTCTGTAACCGGCATCGTGATTGGCATTCACATTGGAATGGCCTGCATCATCTTCTGTGTGCTCTTCCTTATGTTTGCATATCGTCGTAGGTGAGCTTTCCACTTCGGTCGCATTTACCAGTTATGTCATTTATCCTGTGCTGATCTGTAAGCAGCTATGCTCTGTTGCTTAATGCTTTGAGCAGGGTAAAGGCTTGTACCATGTTTTCACCAGACTTATCCAGATCTTACTATTAATATTAAAAAAGGTGTAAAGTATTATTGCTTGTATTGTAAAGAATTAAATGTAAATTTTATCAGGACTTTTCTGCCCTAATTAATATTACACTACAGTATTTTATAATGGGGCAACACGGTGGCTTGGTGGATAGCACTGATACCTCAGGGCAAAAAGGGCCTAGGTGTGATTTCTATTCAGGAACCTTCTTGTGTGGAGTTCTCCCCATGCCTGCATGGGTTTATTTCAGTTTTTACGGTTTCCTTCCACAGTCCAACTGGTTGATTGATGATCCTAAATTGCCCATTGTGAGTCTGAGTGTATGTGTGCGTGTTTGTGTGTGTGGCCCTGTGATGGACTGGCAACCTATCCAGGGTATACCGTCTGCCTTTTGCCCTTCAGAGTACTTGCTAGGCTTTAGCAGACCGCAGTGATTGTGAAATAGCACAAGCAGAAAAAAACTTTAACATTCTTTCCAATTTTAATTGTACTTTTTTTTACTTTTTTATTGAAGATTTTGATGCCCACATTTCTTCTTCTGTATGAGTATCCCCTACATTTATCGACTGTATGCGAACATATTTTGACTCTGTGAATGTCTGTGTTCCCCCACAATAGCTCAGTTTGTAGAAAGGGCACCCATGTTGCCTGGAGTGCAGCTCAAAGTGATGCAGTAACACCAGGGGGCACAGTACCTAAAGAAGGACTGATATGCACCAGCGAAGCTATTGAGCTGATGCCACAGGTGAACACACTCAAAAACACATGCAAATAGCTCTTCTATACTGTTGTTCTTACTGCCTCCAATTAGCTCATTACTCTGGTTCGAAGCACTTTTTCAATAGTAGCAGCTTCATTAATGTGTCATTTATTCTGTGTTTACAGCCTCAGAACAACTCTGCAGAGAGCATGGCTTTGGGATCACACTGCCAAGTTCGTATTGAGGAGCAACCCAACTGCCAGGAAGGCATGACTATAAGCACAGACACTGGCACAGGATAAAAAAACCTTACAAACACACTTCTACTCCTTTCCTACCCCCAATCCCCCAAAGTGCAGTGCTTGGCCACTCCATGCCACTTAATTCACCAAAGCCTTATTCCAACATGCCTTTTCCTGAAGCAGTCAGTAACACACACACACAAAAAAAACCCACACAAAAACACACAAACACACACACACACACACACTCACACACACACACACACACACACAGTGTCATAAAACTAAACATACATACACATTGTATTTTATTTCTTATGACTAAAACAGTAAATTTAAACTAAAAGTTTGTGGTCACCCCACCACCCTACTCACATAAATGGCTCTTTTCTAAAAAGATTGCCATAAAGTTGGAAGCACGCAGTTGGCTAGAATGACTCTGTGGTTTATGTTGTAGCATTACTTTATTACTTCATTATAACTAAGAGACTTAAACACTGTTCCAGTATAATTATAACACTGTAAATAAAGCTTCTACACTCAATAGAGAAATAATTTGCCAAAAGTGATGTAGAAGAAAATCAAGTGTCCTGAACAGTAGTACCTAATTTCAATAGGTACTTTCAACTTTTACAAGGCATTTCCTTTTTTATCATACTAATTATACAGATATAAAAGGGAAGTTGCTGATGTTGGTTCTTCCTTTTCTTCCCATAAGCATTTCTAAATTGGGACCAAAATAAGTGTGTGTTTACTGCTGTAGTCAAACAAAAAATTCAGAGGCCTTAGCATGACTGGACTGAATAAAAGAGTGGTGCATAAATCTTTTCTTTAGTAAAATTGTTAAGGACATTTTATTTTAGCTGTGAGTAAGACACCCCACTGTAGCCTTATATATGTGACATTATATATGTGTCACTGTGCTAGCCTGCCAGAAGAGTGAAATGGAGTGGCTAACCTAACCTCTGTCTTCCTTTCCATTTACCTTTCTTTCCTCACACCAAATTACCTCCAAAGATAGCTACCTCAGCCTGGCAAGAAAGTCAGGGCTATCAAGGTAAACCACCTGTCTACCTTGCTGCTGGTTTAGCAAACCTACCTCAACCAAAAGCCCTGAGCACATAAAAGCCTTTTTTTAGTTGCTTGTGCCAATGTCCTGTGCCAGTCCAACAACAACGATGATACTTTGACCAATGCCTGTTACTCTGTCCCTTTGTCTCACACTTTACTGCTGCCAAACCTGAACCTTTTTACAATACTCAAGCTTTTTGTCTAACTCTAGGGATGGCTAATTGAACTTCTGGGCTTGGATTTGGATTAGTCATAAATAGAAATGCTGCCCCTGAGGTGCAAAAAGTTAAGGTTTTCACCTGTCCAGACAGAGTGAATGCTTTCTATCGATGAACATTATGTGACATCAAAGTTGTTGTTTCAAAAGACTGAAAAATTCAGCTTTTGGAATTCAATTTATCAACACTGGTAGGAAGAAGTCGACCTGGTGAACACTTTCCTCAAAAGATGTGGTTGAGGAAGGTGCTCTAACACCTTTCTTTCAGCAGCACACACAGAAGAAAAGTTGTCATTGGAGTAGCTGTTGTACTGGGCATATGTTATTGTGTTTAAGAAATTACTAACCTTTAAGGTTTCTTTGGTGACCCTTGTTTGTGACTGTATTGAGTTCACAGAGCAAGTTTCTGTCTTTTTGGCTTTTAAACTCTCCTAATACTGAGTGAATACCATTATGTGATATCCAAAGATGCTGTATTGTAACGGTTTTCATTGCTTTCTATTTGTCTTTTTTAGTGAATATTTTAAATGTCACACTTGTTCCTGTTTTAAGGGCAGACACATTTTAGAAACATTAACTTTCCATTAACCAAAGCAAAAAAAAACCCAAAAGAAAACACAAGCCCTCATACCCTAGTAGAATTCCTTATAACTTTCTATGGAGCCCTTTAAAACATGGATATCGATAAAGAACTAGTTTATATACCTTTTTAAAATAATACCTAGGAAATAATGCATATATTTTCATACATGAATCCCAGAAAGTAATAACTGTTTTTCTCTGATGGAAATGATATTGCCAAATAGTTCTTATGATTTATAGAAAAATGTTACCAAATACCTCATAACTAGTTTACCATGGGTGTAAATTCTTCTCTTTGAGAAAGGCACATACTATTATATTGTTGAGTGCTTTTTACACTGTTTGTTATAGTCATGCTTAATTACATGTTGCTGTACTGTGTGTGTGTGTGTGTGTGTGTTTGCTGAATTTCTAAGAGTTTAAAGTGGGATGGAAAGCAAAGCATGATAAAGCAAGAAACTTTAAAGTTGTATTTATTAGTTATAAATTAAATGAGTCTATACACACAGCACAGCACAGCACAACAAAAAGGTTGTGAAAAAATATGTCTTAAATTCAAAGATGTCAAAGTTTTATAGCATGAGAGTGATTTGCAAGAAAGAGCAACCAGTATGATGCCAAAATATAAATATAAAAAAAATTACTCGCAAAAATATTAAAAAGTGTTTTTTGGTAATGTTTCGGTCTCATGACCTTTATTGGGTACCCCACACATTTGACCATCATTATGACTGCATCAGAATATTAATTACTAATGCCCAACAGATCCACCACTGTATCACACTAGAGCAAATGAAGAATCAAGATTAATACATTGAAAAAACAAAAATAATTTGAAAATCAAAATTTAAAATTTCTAATTGAGATTGAGCTTACCATAATATTTGGTATTGTTAGTAACATATATTCCCTTGCTCTTATGATGATGGTCATGATTGTTTAAAAAGTGTGTGAGCTCACAATGGTAGTTTTGCATATAGCTGATAAAGGTCATGTGACTAAAATGTCATTAAAACATTTTGATGTTTTTAGTATTAATAGTGTGTGGAATTGTCTCCTCTGCACCTATCTGTTGCCTTTAGCAGTGTGAGGCCTAATTGACAATTGAAAATAGAAATATGTTAAAGAGACCCAGTGTCCAGGAAAACAAAATGAAACAAATGTATCTCTCTTACATGTTCTTCTTCAAATAATTGACTCATATAAGGGCAGCGCAGTGGCATAGTGGTAAGCACAGTCGCCTCACAACAAGAAGGTCCTGTTTTCGAATCTCGGGCTCGGGGGGCTTTCTGTGCAGCTTTTGCATGTTCTCCCCGTGCTTGTGTGGGTTTCCTCCGGGTACTCCGGTTTCCTC
>JAOTQW010000036.1:13275469-13294500 GCA_026260075.1 Sisor rabdophorus | reverse complement strand
ACCTGTCCAGGGTGTACCCCCCCTGCCTCTCGCCCTATGTGCGCTGGGATAGGCTTCAGCAGACCTCCGTGACCCCGGATCCGGGAATAAGCGGGTAAAAAAGATGGAGGACTAAATGAATCTAATTATGAAACAAAAACACACATATAATCTGTTTTCTTACCATGCATGACCTGGCTTATTAAAGTTTAAGGAGGATTTAGTAGCTTGATGCAGACAAAAGAACTTGGTAAAATGGATAAATGTTTCGATTAAAAATTTATTTTTTAAATGCATGTCTTATGAAGCATTCATTCATAGATTGCTTTCTGACAGCTGCTACTCCCCTAAACCCTCTTTGCTGTATCCTCTTACAGGCAGTGTGCAGCCACATAACTGTGGCACACAGTCGCATGGTGCAATGGAAAGCTAGCGAGCCAATAGTGATGCAGCTGCAGGCCCATGTACGAGGCTTCCTCGTCCGTCAGAAGCTTTCTGAGCGCTTGCACTTCCTCAACACTCAGCTACCTGCCATAATCACCATTCAGGTTGGGAAAAGCTTATATTTGCTTACTGTTGCCCACAAAGATGGTTGTAAATTCTGTTATATTGCAAAAAAATAATGTGGCATCAATATGTAAATGGTTGGCTGGCGTAGTGGTTAGCACGGTCGGTTTCTAGTGGTTAGCACGTCTCACAGCAAGAAGGGTTCTATTCCTGGGCAAGGGGTCTTCCTGTTCTCCCCGTGCTTGTGTGGGTTAATTCCGTGTTTCCGGTTTCCTCTCACAACCCTAAAAACATGTACATTAGGTTTATTGGTGATTTCTAAATTACCCATAGAAGTAAGTATGTGTGAACTGGTCGACCTGTCAAGGTTGTACCCCTGCCTCTCGCCTGGGAATTGGGAAAGCTTGGGAATAAGCGAGTATAGGAGATGAATGGATGAATTTAAATGCTTATATAATTTTTGTGGTTTTTGATTTTAGTCTCACTGGCGGAGGTGTCTGCAGCAGCAGTCCTATAGGAAGAGATTAAAGCACCTCTATCAAAACTGGAGAGCAGTGGTCAAAGTATGTGCACTGTACTATACTGTTCGGTTTTTTTTGAGCATATTAAAGTTTCAGACTCTCATCTGACTGTGTGCTCATAGATCCAGGCATGGGTAAAGATGTGGATAGCTCGTAGAAGGTATCAGGCTCGTCTGCGCTACTTCAGAAGACATGTAAGTGGCTCAATTTGCTGCAAATTACAGATATATTTATTTATGGAAAAGTGGCAAATATCTAAAGTCTATATCTTCTAGATTGGCGCCATTATAAAAATTCAGGCTTTCTGCAGAGCGAATAGGGCACGTGAAGAGTACAGGTTGCTGGGTATGTCACCTACGTTTATGACCCCCCCCCCTTATAAATTTAATTTGTATATTATGTCATATAATTGAATCTTTGTGTAATCTCAGTATATGCTTTTTAAGAATAAAAAAGTTGGTATTATATCCTCAGATGGATAAGCTTAAATTATTTATTTAAAAAATATATTTTAATTTTTTTTAACATTTTACTTCCCTTGTCTTTTCTCTCTATCTGCATGAACACAGTGCACTCCACCACTCCACCTCTGTCTGTCGTGCGCAAATTTGCTCACCTTTTAGAACTGGGGGATAATGATATCCGCCAGGAGGGGGAGCTGCTGCGTCTGCGAGAGGAGGTAGTGCGCACTATCCGCTCTAACCGACAGCTGGAGGCAGACTTGGATCTTATGGACCTTAAGATAGGCTTGCTGGTACGCAATCGGGTCACACTCCAGGTAAGGAATTGTACACATGCATACGTTGATTGATTTAACCACCTTTAAGAGCAAACATACTCTTTGACGTCCCACATGTATTTAATCAGTTAATTGTTGTCAGTGACCTATCCCACGCTAAAGTTCTTTAGTTGTTTATTCTTAGCGCCAGAATGTCTGTTAATGAAATCTACTCCATGTGTATCGAAACCATAATGGTCTGATCCTGGGCTGCAGGAAGTAGTGTCACACCATAAAAAACTCACCAAGAAGAACAAAGAAGAGCTCTCTGACATGATGGATCTGGACAAACACAAAGGCCTCAAGTCTCTGAGCAAAGACAAGAGGGAAAAGTTGGAGGCTTATCAGCATTTATTCTACCTGTTGCAGGTATAATATTTAAAATGTTGGATTGCATTTTTTGCAAAACATGAGCAAAAACGCCCATGATAAAATATTACATTAACTATTAAAATAAGTCACATGTATGTTCGATGACGTAGAAAATAAGCATCCTAAAAGAATATATGCTGGTGTGATGTATAATTATTTTTAAAAGGTTTCAAAATTGATTATGCATGCGTGTACAACATAGGTCTACCTGTTTGCGTAATATTATTGGGTTCTGTTAATCAGTGTTTGTGTCTGCCCCTCCTAATGCAGGCCTCACCAGACTCCAGTTTAGCTTCAACTTGCCTTAACACACCTGCTTTAAATTTTAGATTTACCAAGCAAGACCTTGATTAGCTAGTTTAGGAATATATACAGTATTTTACAGTATTTTTGATAAGACGCCCACTTTGCGTTGTTACCAATGAAACTTTTGCTATAGAATATATCGTATAAAATATAATTATCGTCAATAAATATGCTTGATTAGCATAAAGTAAAATATCTGCTTGTCATAAGACAATTCGAAATGATAAATACTTGAATATAATTATTCTATAGAATAATAATGGTCTCGTCTATAGTATTGCATATGTTTGGTACTAGTTTGCTGCTAATAATGTGATGTTCCTGTTGGGTTTTCTTTTTTTCTATAGACCCAGCCATCCTATCTGGCCCAACTAATATTTCTCATGCCACAAAACAAGAGCACGCGATTCATGGAGACTGTCATCTTTACTCTCTTTAACTATGGCTCAGACTGTAGAGAAGCATATTTGTTGTTGCAGCTTTTTACAGTCGCCCTCCGCCACGAGATCAAGTAAAGTTTTTATATGCATGCTCCTCAAGCATGACTATGTTATGCTAACATAATAAGCTTGGCATAGAAGTTATGCTGTGCTGTTACTATACCTTTACATTTATTTTGTATGTGTGGGAAAGACTGAAGGTGGACCAGCCACAGGAGGTGGTAACTGGAAATCCGACTGTCATAAAGATGCTAGTGAGTTTCTATCGTCACGCTCGTGGACAGAATGCATTAAGGGAGATTTTAGGGCCAGTTGTGCGTGAGGTTCTGCTGGACCGCACACTCAGCATACGCATAGATCCTGTGGAAATATACAAGAGCTGGATCAACCAAACTGAAAGCCAAACTGGCCACAAGAGGTCAGCGCTACATCTAGGACTTATTTTAAGTCACCACATATATCCTGCGCTATATTCTTTACTTTTATGCTATTTTGCAGCTTACTGTCATATGAGGTGAGTGCCGAACAGGCCCTTAGTCATCCAGAGGTACAGCAACGTTTAAACATCGCAATTACCAATCTGAAAACTCTGACTGACCGAGTGCTTCACGCCATCACCAGCAATGTGCACAAACTGCCGTATGTATATGCACACAACTTGTAGTGTTTGTCGCATTTCATATAACTTGTTCTGTCTGTTCATGCTTCATTTTGTTTCATATTTAACCCTACCTTTTATAATGTCAGTTTTATTTTTTTTTATATTCATGTTGCCCTTTTAAAAGTGTTCATTGTCTTAAAGCAGCTTTAGTCAAAGATTCCTTAGAGAAACCAGACTGAGAATGAAAATTGTAGATGAGAATTATATTCATGTTGCAGTATTAGGTTGTAGACTTAACGTCTGATGCACATGGCACGCAAGACTAAAACCCCCTTTGAAATAGTCATTACTTGGTTGTATTCCACTGAATTTTTGAGGAAATTCTCAAATTATTTTATGGTCCATCTGGAATCAAAGTCCTGTGACCATGAGAATCAGATAAACAGTTGATTGTGGAAACTTTTTCACTTTTCTTAATAGTGGTTGGTTGCTTCACAATACAAGGAAGTCAGAGGCCCTTTTGGGCAGTATGAAATGGTAGCTATGTAAGTAAATAAATAAAAAAATTGTTTGTTTAGTACATTACAGGAATGGGTAAAAGGTTTTTTTATTGTTATAAACAATTTTTGTTGGTTGTTAAATTAAAGCCCTACTTTACATTTTATAATAAATCAGACACAATTCATACCTGAACCTTGTTCGTTTAATGGGAATACAATTAATTTGGTTCATGACTCTTACAGGCCATTATAAATTTAGTATTTTTTTTTTTATCTTAGACCGTGGAAATTAAACAAAATGTGAAAAACCTTAATATATTTAATGTAATTTTAAAACAAAATGTATTGAGCTGTTGAGTAATCTGACTCAAAGCACTTCTGTACGTCACTCTGGTTAAGAGCATCTGCTAAATGCTGTAAAAGTAAATGTTGTAAAGCACTGTCTTCCTTATATGTTTACCATTATGTTTACAATTTTATGGCCAAAATTTTTGCATTACTTCAGCTGTTATAGTTTATTTTGAATTTGTTAATTCTGTTTGTCTTAAATATTTTTAACACTGTGTAAAACTCTTGGTTTTAGATTCATGTTGTACTATGTATGATTTTTTATGTGATGAATACCATATCTTTTAGGTAAAACAGTTTTTACTCTGTGACCTTTTTAAAAATTATTTCTGTGTATGTTTTTAGAATCTGTCTGCAGTTCTCAGACAAGGTTCTAAAACCTTTTTTGTGTAAATATTAATTAAACTTGCCTTGTTAGAAAAATAGAAAGTAAAGATTTATTTATTTTTTTTTTTTTTGTTGTTCTTGTGTGCGTCTGTATCTTTTAGGTATGGATTGCGCTACACCGCTAAAGTTCTGCGAGACTCCCTTTACGAAAAGTTCCCTCTTGCCAGTGAGGAGGAGCTATACAAGGTAAGCTGCTCTATCGTTAATGAGAATTTAGTGGAAGTTCGTGCTTCTGTTCTGTATGCATCATTAGCCTTATTCGAATTGTAGACCTCTGTACATGTGTATAATTAGCAGCACTGTTAGATTGTAGGTAACCTGGTGTACTACCGCTACATGAACCCTGCTGTTGTGGCTCCTGATGGATTTGATGTCATGGAGTTTGGGGTCGGTTCAGTTCTTCTACCAGATCAACGCCGAACCCTTGGTTCTATTGCTCGTATCCTACAACACAGCGCAGCACAAAAGTTTTTTTATGGGGACTCTGCACACCTGCATGCTCTGAATAATTACATCACATACGTGCATGGCAAGTTCAGGTGAGTTCAGCAATCACTATTTAATTTTGTCAATAGAAGAATTTTAAGCCTGGTAAGTGATTTGGTACCTATTTGACTGACAGGAAATTCCTGAAAATGGTGTGTGATGTTCCTGAGCCTGCGGAGCGCTTTAATATTGATGAATATTCTGAGATGGTTATCCTCAACAAACCTGTTATCTACATCTCTGTTGGAGAGCTTATTAACACGCACAGGGTAAAAATGCATGTCTGTTACTTCCTATTTCTTTTATTCCTGCATGCTTTTTTGTCTTATAATATTATTATAAGTGTCATTCTGTTGTATATTCTTATATCGATTGTATCCTGGTCTTTGTTTTACAGCTGCTGTTAGAGCACCAGGATGCACTTTGTCCTGAACCATATGATGCTTTGCTCCAGCTGCTAAGAGACCTTGGCAAAGTGCCTTCTGTGCAAGCTCTTGTTGGTTAGTCTGCACACCTGCATTCTTGGAATAAGTACATCACATTCTCCTCAAAACCTGCCTTCTCAAAATAGAATGACCTTAAACATAGTCTTATAACCATAGTCTATAACCATAGTCTTCTGAACCTATAACCATAACCATAGTCTTCTGAACCTAAAGTTGAAAAATTGAGAAGTTTCAAGGTTGGACACTTTCAGTTAAAATATATAGGAATTTTATATTTGTATAATTTATATATGTGTTTGTGTGTATATAGGAATTATCTCACTATAACTGAGAACTTCAATCAATTTAAAAAATTAACATACACTAAGAATGTAGTTTTAAAAATGTATATTAATTTTCCCCAATTCTTGAAATAATTCAAATAAATTTCCATACATTTCAGTTGAAATATTGGAATATTTCCACAGTTTCTACTCCACTCTACTATACTTGCAGGCGAAGGGGTCATCAACTCTTCAGAACCAAACCTGGAGCAGACTTTGGCTCAGTACTCTAAGATGGAGGTGTCCCTCACCCTCACCAACAAGTTTGACATCTTCAAAAGCTCTGATGAGAAACCTGATGCCCGCGGCATTCTGCTTAGGTAAAACAGTATATGTCATTGGTAAAATCTAAACATTCAATGGTATGGAGACTATATAGTTAAATGTTTGTAGAAACCTAGGCCTGTATTTACAGAATATTTTATCTTAATAGGAAGTCCTTTTCTAAAAAGCAGTAAATGATTTTTTTTTTTAAACCTTATTTGCAAAGCTAAAGCTGGATGATGTCATCTAGTCACAGTGATTGGCTGATAGGGGAGGAGTCTTAGTCAGAATCATTCATAGATGTAGAGCACAATATGTTGTCAAATTCAAATAAAGATTTCAAAATTTAGAAAAGTAATTGCCAAATTTAGATGAAGATTTTTGGGTGTTTTTTAGTGATTGCATCCCTGACAAATTCTGCAAGAAACAAACACCCTTGTGATTTTCAAGAGCGCTCATTAATCACATTTTTTTTACGTTGCAAATTGCAGGCAACAGTTCTTTTAGGATACTTTGTGACTTAGAAATTCAAATAGTTTCACCAATTTTATTGTTTAAATGCTTTGCAAAATGGTCATAACTCAAATATTTTAGAGTCCTAACTTTTTGACTGGCATACCCATATTTGTAAACTTCATTCTAAATTGGCAATTTATAAACATTTAGTGTGGTTCCTACACAAACTGATATTTTACTTTGAATACACAAGTGTGTAATTAGGACAGCAAAAGGGCAATGTTATTTGGAATAGTGTTTGATGGCTAGTAGTAAAGTATGTGATGCGTACAGCAGCAGGATGTAAGAAAAACCTGTGTACCTGTCTCCACTATGCAAATAAATCTGAAGGCTACACAATAAGAATAAACTTAAGTTGCATCCCAAATTATGCTTACAAAGCAGTTTCACTTACCACCCCTGCTTATGTATGTTAATTACATTTACATTTCTATTATCTGGTGGATACCCTCATCAAGAGGCATTTATCCAACTGAACTTTTAAAGGGTTTAAGGACCTTCAGCATTTGTACATTTGTTTTATGGTCTGTTACTGTGTTAACATGTCACAGGTTTAAAGCATTCCAGTGCGAAAATCTATTATTTGTGTAGCCTTACCAAAGGTTAATTTGTATTAATTCATATGGTGAAGACAAATTTTTACATTTGATTATTACATTTGATCTAAATCATAAAGCAATGTTTTCATTTGCATCTTCTATTGTGTATTTATCTATCATTATAATAAGTGCTTTCATATTGCACTCCCTTACAAAAATCATGCCCTTTTTTTATGCAGCCTAGAATAGAATACATTGTGAAATCAAGTTAATACACCATGTGTTGTTTAGACCTACGAATATAACTTGCAGCTGATAGTGTAATAGTTTTAATAATTGATAAACTTGCCTAAAATAACTAGATTTCCATCAGCAAAATTGTTAGTTACATTCCACATTCTGTAATCATAATTAAGATATTAAGAAATAAAATATTTGCATATGGAGCACTATAAATATAATACTGTGGACTTTAAGAGCACAAACTATTACACAGGTTTATGATTTCCCTAGACAAAATAAAGAATTAAACAGCATTTTTTCAATTCGATATATTTGTATTCGTCTTGTGTTTCAGCACTAAGCAGCTGATTATTGATGTGATCAGAGCTCAACCTGGAGATACACTGAGTGAAGTTCTCCGATCCTCTGTGTCTCGGGATCAGGTATAAGAAAACGTGCATCCACACACTCCTTAACCTTCACTAGTCTTCCTTTCACTATATTCTGTAAACTGAAATGCTATACATTGCGTATCCTGGTGTTTGTTTGTGTGTTTAGGAGGTGCAGCACGGCTGGATGATGCACCGCAGGGCACAGCGAGACGCCCACACCCCAGAGAAGATGAAGAGGAATCAGTCTCTGATTGCTGACAGCAACCTGACTCTGGAGGAAAAGAAAAGGAAGATCCAACGTAGCTTGAGGAGGCTGGAAGCACTTGGCGCACTAAAGCCACCAGATTCCGAGACTCAGATACTTCAGCTCATTGCAAAGGTAGTCATACAGCAATTCTTCAAGTGATTTTTTTTGTGTGTGTAAACATAACACGATTTAACTGTAGTTTAAAAGGAGATTGACTGAAGTTAATTCCACTGCAAAAAACAAAATCAAATATTAGTATATTTGCCAAAAAATGTTTCAGGGTTAAATCCCCAAAGGTTGGGGAGAAGGGACCAAAAGTTGAATTAACAAATGCTGCTTGTGTTGTTAGATTGAACTAAAGTATGGACATTGGATGCATTAATAGATATCCAATTATCCATTAATTGATATCCAAGTTTGTGATTTTTTTTTTTTGCACTTTGAAAACAATTAAATATGTTTTTCTAAGGTAGCTATGGCCAGAAAATGTGTTTTATAAGTTTTTTTTAGTCCTGTACAAAACTTTTGTTTATTTTATTATTTTGTATCATATATTAAAAATCATTTATTTGAGGTCATAATTCAGTCACAGGGCCACATACACACACACACTTGCAATGAACCCTATGTGCAATTTTTTTTGTTTTGGACTACTGGAGGATTTTCAGAAGTGGGGCAGTGGTGGCTCAAATGGTTACTCTGTTGTTGATGGGAACAACAGGAAGACCTGGTCAAGCCCTGTTGGGACTTGGATCAAAACCCTTAGCTCTTTCCTGCTCCAGGGGTGCTGTAGCACATCGCAACTTAAGATGGGATATGTAAAGAAACAAATTTCATTGTGTTATAGATATGTGAGGAAATAAATGACAAACAACTAAAATTAAGAAGCTCAACTTATTACATTTATTTCCAAATATAGTATTGTACGATTGTATTTTTTGGCCCAAGACTGACATCATGCTTGTATCCGGGTTTTTTTTTTAGGATATCCGTCACCAGCGTCTACACCGGCAAAGACGGCAAGCTGAACTGGTGAAGCTAAAACACACCCTACACAGCCTGCATTGCAAGAGCTCCTTTCACTCTGAACAAATCGACTCCTACAGCCAGTACATCTCCACCTGCTTGCACAACCTTACCACGAGGTGACAAAAATGTATAAAAACATGTTATAGATGTGCGGGAAAAAACTTTGTGCTGACTGTTTTTTCTTTTGGCCCATCAGTCAGAAAAATGGAAAGAAAACAGCAGAAAGTAAAGGGAAAAAAACTAAGCAGCAGACCCTGACCTACACCGCTGCAAGGCTTCATGAGAAAGGAGTGCTCCTGGAGATAGAGGACCTGCCCATCACACAGTAGGAACACATGAGTGACCCACCACACAAGTTTTTTTTGTTTGTTTTTCTTTCAAATCTTATAGCTTTGTGGATTCTTTTTTCTTTTATTCAACTGACAATCCGTCTAAATCAACAAAAGCAAAAGCAAAGCGAGACACATTACTGCAAATATTGTTACCACTAATAATGTGGGATAAATGTGGGAAGGGGTGGCTTATTTGTAAGGGTGTTGGACTAATATCAGAAATACCAGGGTTCGATTCCCACCACCAGCAAGCCACTACTGTGGGCCCCTGAGCAAGGCCCTCAACCCTAATTACTCAGTTGTAGAAAGAGAGGTAAATGTTGTTCTGAATAAAGGCGTCTGCCAAATGCCTTAAATGTACTAATTAAAAACAGATCTTTCAGGGCCCTCTAAATGTGTGGGGCCTGTAAAATTGCCCTAGCTGTCCCCTTTTAGCTGTGCTCCTGCTGAAAAGGGATCAATTGTTTAAAAAAATTTAAGACCTTGTTTTCGGAAATGTTTCTAGGAAGACTGAACTTTTTGTAGTGACTTAAATCACATGTCAGAAGTGTTGCTCTTAAGATGTAAGAATTTTTGGTTTGTTGTGTGTGCGCGCGTGTACTCGCAGGTTCAAGAATGTGATCTTTGACATTTTGCCCAGTGAGGAGGGAGGCACCTTCCTGGTTAAAGCTCGGTTTTTAGGAGTGGACATGGAACGTTTTCCCTTGAAATATCAGGTAATTACTCACAAATGCTGTTCAACTAAACACTGATCTGGATTGTATCAACAACACAGCAGCCCATTCTCAAAAATATAATGCTATGTAAACCTTTTTTCATTAGTAGGCAATGTTTTCTATTATATCAAAAAACTTTGTAACATATGTGGATATGAATTGTGTGCGTCTCTGTCTCTGTACAGGACTTGCTCCAGCTCCAGTATGAGGGAGTCGCTGTGATGAAGTTGTTTGATAAGGCCAAAGTCAATGTCAACCTTCTCATCTTCCTGCTTAACAAGAAATTCTTTAAAAAGTGATATGGATTAATGACTGCCAGCTCCTAGCAATGTCGCACAACATTCCCGAACTTTCCTAAGTTAAAGACAAACATCGATAGAGCATGTGCACTTTATTGGATATTTGAAAGTGATTAAGGGAGAATAAGAATCTGCCTGTTACTTTCTGGGAATAAATCTATACAGTATTTACTTTGAAATAACGTGGTTTGCTTAACTTCCTTTTATATGTACGCTTCATCTTATATTAACACTAACTTCCCTCCCATTATTATTCAAAAGGGCCATGTGCATGTTTTTATTTCTAATGTTTTTGATTAGTTTTTCTGTGTCTTCTGTTTTTGATTCACTATTTGTCATTATTAATTGTGTGCACTTAAAAAGCATTTGATCTTAGCTCTGCTTCATCAATACTGGGTCTTAGCAAAAACTGTACTCCAAAACCACACACACGCACGCCAGAATTCCTGATGTTCTACCAGAGAGAATGCTTAATGACTTACTGACTGAGGGTCTCATTCTTCACTGATAATGCAACAGTTTTGAGTCTCCCAGCTGGTCTAAAACACTTGAATCGAATTATTTCAGCAGGAGATTTGAAGCTTTTAGTAGTGCTATGGTTTTGCCATGTTTCTGTATGCATGCATCTTTTCCCTTTTAAATATTGTTACAGGGTATTGATGTCAAAATGGTTTGTGTTTATGCTCTGTATATATTTTCTGTCAATGTAATAATCCCATGTCTTTCTTTTAATGGTCTTGTGTTGAGCTGTAACTTACAATAGTAACTTTCGACTGCTATTTTATAAATAAATTGCCATTTTCCAGTCATAATTAAGTTATTTTCTGAGTCATTATGTATTGTTTATTTATTTTAATCTTATGAATGGTATAATCTCTGGCTTTACAGCAAGAAGGTGTATTCATGTTTTATTCCCGCCTTGCTGTGTGGAGTTTGCATGTTCTCCCTGTGCTTGTGTGGGTTTACACAGAGTACTTTGGTTTCCTCACACGGGTTGGAACGTGTGTTAGGTTAACGAGAGAGAAGTATTAGTGTAAAGTCGCCAGGTGCTGGTATGGTGTTTTTAAAAAAAATAAATTAATAAAAAAAAAACCTAGTAACGTTATGATTATACAACAGGGTTAAAAAGTGGTGGAGTTATAACAATTAGGACTACATTCAAAACGGCAATAAAATTTTTCTTTTTGAATTTATCAAGCAGAAACAGAATATGGCCATAGTGCTTTATACAAGTAAATATAATTAATTCAATTGGAGTTTAAGGAGAAGACCTTGAAGTTCCATAGTTTATAGGACCAGCAGCCACTGTAACACAGTCACCTTTAAACATCAGCTTTAATTTTGGATATGACTGTCTCCCAGTATAAACAAAGATTAGACATATCACTTTAGCCAGGTGTGCATATCCTATAATCACTTTTACATGTGACTTATGTGACGAATTCACATAACTCACATTATCAGCTAGTGCCTGCTAATAATAATATGAACAGTAGCTACACTAATTTCTCTCCACCAGATTTCATTTTCATACCTATCCTGAGGTGGGCAGCATGGTGCCATAGTGGTTAGCATGGTTGCCTCAGAGCAAAAAGGTTCCGGGGTTTGATTTCCTGGCAAGGGGTGTTTCTGTGTGGAGTTTGCATGTTCTCCACATGCTAGCGTGGGTTTCCTCTGGGTACTCCCACAGTGCAAAAACATGTACCTTGGGTTGATTGCTTACTTAGGACTAAATGTGAGTGTGTGTGGTTGTTCGTCTGTGTGTGGCCCTGCGATGGACCTGTCCAGGGTGTACCCCTCTTGCGCTATGTGCACTGGGATAGGCGCCATCAGAACCCTGTGAGCATGAGTTAGGGAATAAGCAGGTATAGAAAATAAAATAAAATGTGAATAATCCTGAGGTATCCTAAGGACAACCCTGTGAGGATCCTGAGACACCAGTGACACGGTTCCTGCCCCTCTCTTAAATTTTAATGACACTCGAGGACAGATACTCACCCTAGACTACAGTTTACATTACATTTGAGGTCTTCACTCTTTGAGTAATAAAACATAAAAGTGGTTAGCATGTTTGCCTCACAACAAGAAGCTCCTGGGTTTGAATCCCAGTCTTTCTGTGCGAAATTTGTTCTTCCTGCGCCTGTGTGGGTTTTCTCTGGGTACTCCGGTTTCCCCCACAGTCCAAAAACATGTACATTAGGTTGATTGGTGACTCTAAATTGCCCGTAGACGGTTGTTTGTCTGTATGTGGCCCTGCGATGGACTTGCGACCTGTCCAGGGTGTACCCCCCGCCTTTCGCCATATGTGCGCTGGGATAGGCTCCAGCAGACCCCCTTGACTAATAATAAGAATAAGCGAGTAGAGAAGATGAATAAATGAATATTCAACTTTAATGCAATGGAAACCAATTAAGAACTCTAAATTAATAATAATTTAATAATTTCTAATAATTTCTCGTTTAGCTAAAGCATTATTTATTCTTTTTTTAAAGAATGTTTTGCCATTTTAGATATTTTCGACTTTAGTCCGGTCCCAGTGGACAATTCAGTCGCCTGCTCGACCTTAAACCACCACGGCGACTGACTACAACAAGCCCATTCACATCTCTGTGACCGTCATCGTAGCCCCGCCTCCGGCCCATCGACACCGGCGCCGACCAATCAATGATCCTGTCTAAACGCAGAGCGAGCGCGCGCCGGGGCCCAATCACAGGCTTTGTGTTGCTCGCCGGTGCCGGGATCAGTCGCCAGAGGTAACGGCAGCGTCTCAGCATCCCAAAAGCAGACCGGAGCGAGAGGGAACCTGTGGGGTGAAGGCGACCAAGGTGAGACCGAGGATGTAGCCGGGGCCCGCGCACGCACAGACACACACACACACACACACACTTACTCAGTAACTCGCGCACTCAACTTACCGACAGAAATCAAATAAATAAACCAATCGTAAGACCTGCGGACGAACAGTGAACCGTCATGATATTCGTAAGCCAACGCTCGCGCTGCATATTCGTACAGTGAGATTTGCTGAAAAGATCGCGTCGAGGTGTTAACAATCCCGAGAAAGTAAACAAACACGATCTGGTCGGAGATGAAGGGGATGCGTGGTGTTGGTCAGCTGCGACGTTTTGAAAAGAATTTCCGCTCCTTTCAGCGCTTTTCGATCGTGTTGCGATGTGGAAGCTTTTATTGTTTCTTGATGGGAACTGAGTCTCTCGGGGTTAAAACCCCAGATGGGGTGAAAAAAATAAATAAATAAATAAAATTTCTCTACCTGCTGCGGGATTACGGGGTGCAAACATAAACCTATTTCAACACGAACACTGTTTTAAATATAAATTCGAGTCATTGTTTGGTAACCGATTTGAGTTGCGGATGGCGGACCTCCTGCTGTGGGATAAAATAAAGACATCCTGCCATCAGCCATTTGCGTAAATCGAGACGTGTTCGCCCTTAACTTGTTTCGAGAGCATGCAAATGGCTACCTTGTAATGTCCTATTTATCAGCGCTTGGCGGTGATGCTGCTTCTTCTTCTGCTGATGAGGAGGAGGAGGAGGAGGATGACGATATGGACAAGTAAAAAAAAACAGTCAAGTAGGGAAAAGTAGCCGGGGAGCGCAAATTGTAACACATTTTAAGGGCACACAAGTCAGTTTAGTTCGGTTTGATTTTCACTTTTGGCTTTTCTGTGCTGAAGGTTGTTTTAAACGTGGAGCGAAGCGTGTAACACACAGAGTTTAGGAGGCTGGAGTTCTTCACTTAAACACAGCCTGGTACATAATTTCTGCTAGATGATTGAATGATATACACTTGCACCTAGCACAGGTCACCCCTTCAAATTTAATAGAGTGAGGAAATAAAGGATGACTCTGAGGAATGACATTTTCCCTCTAGAGCGTTTTGTGTTGTACTTTCTTTTT
Organism: Sisor rabdophorus; assembly: GCA_026260075.1. Classification (NCBI taxonomy): domain Eukaryota; kingdom Metazoa; phylum Chordata; class Actinopteri; order Siluriformes; family Sisoridae; genus Sisor; species Sisor rabdophorus. The sequence continues at coordinate 13,280,032 of JAOTQW010000036.1, read as the reverse complement.
GTTGCTCTAAACATATTTATACCTCTAAAAATATTTTAAACTGCCTTTATTTGCCACTTATACTTTTTAAAGCAGTGAATCATATTCCATATTTCATCTTGGAGGTGTTGAGGGTCTTCCTCAAGAATCCAGGTCTTCCTTGGCGGTGGTGGGGCAAACAGAGAGATAGAGAAAGACCCAGAGAGACAGAGACAGACAGACAGAGAGAAAGACGCGGGAAGAAAAAGACACACAGAGACAGACCGAGATGGATAACCCACAAAGACAAACAGATAGACAAAGACGGACAGACAGAGAAAGAGAGAGAGAAAGATTGAAACTATCCGATTACCATCTGATAGGTTGTCACCATGTCCATCATCGCACATTCATCTCTAGCAGTTGGTATCTAATGCTTTTAAGTGAACAGGAATGTAATAACCACATCCTGTATACTGAGAACAGGCAAATATGGTAAATGCAACACATGGCTTTAATGACTGGTTTGTGTTAGGAGTGTTCTTTAATTTGGTAATTCATTTTTATTTGGTAGAGAATAGGGCTAAGTGGAGACAAGTGATTCGCTGTGGCGACCCCTAAATGGGAGCAGCCGAAAGGAGAAGAAGAAGAAGATTTTTATTTGGTAGTGTAAAGATTATTTGGTATTTTGATCTAAGCCAAGTGGCCCAGTAAATAAAAGTGATCAGTTGATTTACAGCACATCCTTTATCCTAATAGTGAGCATGAAACAAATGATGTGTTTTTTAAATAATCACTAAAGGGCATGCCATATGCATGCCGAAGTCAAACAATGAAACAGTTTTCAAAGTGCCATTTTCACCCCTCCCCTGCATAATATTTGCTGAATCTTCAGGTTGTTGCAAGATGTGTAAACATGTATATAGTGTTTGCAGATGTGTGTGTATGAAGTACTAACCACTAATGACTATGCTTAGGGATAAATCCCTGCTCTGAGGTTAGAAACCGGACTGAACCAGAGTGTATATATTTTGATTGTGCTCGGGGCTATGGATACAGTGAGACTGTGAGTGAATGGTAGGTCTTATAAAAGGGGAAGAAAATGTAAGAGACATATTAGGGATCAATCTTTCTCTTTTTCTCTCTCTCTCTCTTTTCCTTACTAACTTCCTGCTTATTTTGTTTTAATGCCAGAGTGTCTCATGTCTTTGGAATTTGCCACATTTAATCATTACTCATACAGGACACTTACCGATGTTCCACCTCCAAAATCTCTCTCTCTCTCTCTCTCTCTCTCTCTCACTCACTCATGCACGCACGTACACACAGACACACGCACACAGTCATCTTTAAAGTTAAACTTACAAGCATTCATATAACCCTCCTCATACCTGCCCTTCCATAGTCTGGGATCAGTCCTAATCCCTCTCACACTTAATCAAAAACAGGAGGCCAATTTTGGAGCACAGTGGCCACAAATACACCCCAAAATACCATGACTTCTGGAGACATTTTGCATGATGTGAAAACACGCTGTTTGTTAAACATGTGTTTTTCTCTCAAGACTAAGTTTGTGTTTCTGGGTTGGGCTAAACCTGCTTTTGTAAACACCTATACTAGTATAGATGCACCCTGAACTGACCGTTTTTTACATTGCATGTGAGTGTGTTTGTGTAATTGTGAGAGGGGGTGTGTGTAGGGCTTAGACTTCATGGCTTTTGGGGCGTCTGCAGTTTTTGGTAATTTTTCACAAAGCTCTGTTTCATTTCAGAAAACTGTCTGCATTTAGCTTAACCCTGTCCTGGCACTGACTTTGTTCATCTCTCTCCTTTTGTCTCTCTGTCCAAGGCCAGTCCCTCTGTCCCTCCATGTTTGCCTTAGGCTACTGCAGAAATTAAATTGATTAGTGGTACTGTCTAAAAATAGATGTACTGGTTGCCATGGCAACCCCCCAGAGCTCGGAGTTGTTGCCTTGTTTGATGAAGACCTGTGCTTAAGTGTTGTAATATTAAGACACACACGCATCTGGTATAGTTCTAGTCTGTTATAGTTGTCTGGTGTCGTCCTGTTTTACACGGCTGCTGCTTTCCCATTTTGTCCCCTTTAGGTAACCCTTTGTGTCTTACTTTCTTTTAAAGTGCATGTTCCCCCGCCCCCCCTAACCCCTTCCCAGGTGAGCTGCTCTAAAGAGAAAAAGCCTCAGCTAGAGGCAGGAATGACTGAGAGAAACTAAGCAGATCCTCTGCTTCAGCTTGTAGAAGACAGGATTTGGAGTCTACTCTACACAAATTAGCAGCATGCCCATTCACTTGGCTGTCAGCATGCTCGGGGGGGGGGGGGGGGGGCTGCTGCTCAATGAAGAGGTGTCAGTTAGATGCAATGGTACTTGTGCCAGATCTTTACTACGTTTTGGTGGCTTGTTAAGCGTGTTTAGTGACAAACATCCCGTCCAGTTTGTGGTCTGGTCTCTCTTCTAATCTTCATTGGTGCTTAAATGATGTGATGCGATTACTCCTGCTGCACTTCAGTGTCCTGTTCACTCCGCTCGGCCATTCCAAGGATTTCGCAATAGTAATAGTTTTTCTCATCGTTATTTGTTTTAGTTATTTGCCCAATTGTGTGGTTCCTAAAAGGCAGAGATATTAACACATCTGCAGGTGGTGGAGTCTTCTGATGCTTTTGTGTGTGATCTAAACCCACAGGAGTTTGTGAATGCGAGCAGCTACTCAGGAAGTGCTTAGTGTTTAACTGTTACTTTTTCTGTACATGCTGAGTGTTTTGTCTTTCTTCAGCTGTCATGTGATGTGTTTTTATTGTAATAGGTCAGTTAAAAAACACTAAAACAGAAATAATCTCAGTAAGAGAGTAACAGAGAAAAAGTGAGTGTTCCTATAAACACAATAAATGTCTTTATCAAGGTCATTTATTGGTATTTGGAGTTTTTTATGGAAGTGTTTTTCATTTACATATGGTAACTCTTTTGACTCCTAAACTTCTCTTTAACTAGCTTTAGTAAAATATACTACAAATTATAAATATTTTTAGAAGGTAAATTTGTAAATATTGTATATTTGGAGAGCAACAGCACCCTGTACGCATCGGCACAATACTCACTATGCCTGCTGACAAGTTATTTGTCATTTATACGTTTAGACATGAATTTAAATATATTCTTTTGTAATCAAATATTTAAGGTTATGAAAACTGCCTCATTGTGATAAAATAAATAATCAAAAAAGAAATAAACAATTATTTACTATCAGGTTTGTTTGACCTGCTTTGTTCTTAGTTTTCTCAAGTTATCACATCTGGCTTTTTATTGGTTATCTAACATGTTAGTAAAGCACTTATCATTATGCTGTCTGGGGCAGCACAGTGATGTAGTGATTAGCATGGTGGCCTCACAGCAAGTAGGTTCGATTCTAGGGCAAGGAGTCTTTCTGTGCGCAGTTTAAATGTTCTTTCCCCGCTTGTGTGCGTTTACTCTGGGTTACTCCAGTTACCTTCCACAGTCCAAAAATGTGTACATTGGGTTGATTTGGTGATTCAAAATTTTACATAGGAGTAAGTGTGTGTGGTTGTTACTCTATGTGTGGCTCTTGCAATGAACTGGCGACCTTGTCCAGAGCGTACCCCTGCTTCTCTTCATATGTACGCTAGAATAGGCTCCAGCAGACCCCATGACCTCAAGCTGGCAAATAATCAGGTATAGAAGATGAATGAATAAATTATGGTGTCCTGCCTAAAGTCAGGAGAGCAATCTGGGTCTTTCAGTAAGAGCAGTTAATTAAGAACAGGGCTGAAAAGCAGGGACTTCACCTGCTGTCTGCCTGTCTATCTGTTTTTCCATCTGTGTAATGATCTGTCTGTTTGTCTATATATCTGTCCACCCACCCCCCTATTTTTTTCTGTTCATATTATTCTTTTTCTGTCTCCTAATCTTTCTTCCTTTCTAACTAAAAAGTTTGTCCTGGCTTTTGGAACAGCATGTTATCCTGGTACATTGATTTATTTCTATAAGTATAACACACTCTCCAATAGCTGATTTCCTAAGGAACAATTTTGGTCACTGTTTAGATCACTGTGTGTGTATGTGAGTCATAGATATATTAAGCATCAACAACTAGACTGGAACCCAATTTCCAAAAGTGAGAACCACAATTTGCCTACCTCATAGAAAGTTTCACAGTTTACTTTGATTCAAATACTATCTGCTTTTAAAAAGATGCGTGTGCGCGCACGTGTATGCGTGTGCGTGTATGCGCGTGTGTGTGTGTCTGTTTGTGTGTGTGTTGGATGTGCATTTTGAGTTTCTCTGTAGAAAAGAAAGGTGGGGGTTGGGTTTGTTAAGCCCAAACTGCCCAGTACAGTACAGAGTGAAGATTGATTGGCAGCCAGATGCAGAGAGAGTGTAGAGGATTGCGGGATGGGGGAGGGGTAGGATAAGAGGTATTGCTGCACATATGTGCCACTGACTAAGTCGCTGGATTTGTGCCACTCTGCTAGCCTTGAAAAAAATGGTGTTTGTGTGCAGGAGAAGAAAAAAAGTTTGTGTGTGTATATATGTGTGTGTGTGTGTGTGTGTGTGTGTGTGTGTGTGTGTGT
>JAOTQW010000036.1:13260562-13275369 GCA_026260075.1 Sisor rabdophorus | reverse complement strand
TGTGTGTGTGTGTGTGTGTGTGTGTGTGTGTGTGTGTGTGTGTGTGTGTGTCTTCAGCAGTAATGTAATTCAGGCTTTCAGATCCTGACTTTTAAAGCTTAATCAGTCTGCAGCTTCAGTTGTTTTGTAACTACACACACACACAAAACACAATCTGATTTACGTTAAACTATAAAAGTTGTCTAAATCTTGCATTTCTAAATGTGTATGCATTTAATCACTGTTTTACTCTGTCTATTTATGTTGCATCTTATGGTGGTAAATTTTCTACTTAATCTCTGAGAAGATAGTGGATGTGTATACAAGAGGATTTGTGGACTGTGTGTGTTTGTGTCTGATCTTGTCACTTACCATACCTCCATCTTAACACCTCCATTTCTCTGCCATGTGAGAGCTGCTGGAGGCGTACGGGACTATGTTGACTGGCAGAGAGCCCAGTGTGTGTCTGTGTGTGTCTGTGTGTCTGTGTGTGTGTGTGTCTGTGTGTGTGTATGCATATGCGGCTTTGTGTACAATTATGGCATGTGCGATGAGCAAGTAAGTAGAAAGCTGATTAGTTGAAAGAGGAGAAATGGACTAATTCGGAAAGAGACCCAGCGGTTTTTTGGTGCAGAAAAAGAAAAGATAGACCCTCTGGTGCGCATATATTTGACAATGATTGCATCATGCAAATCCACTAAAGCCAGATCTGCATGGTTACTTCGTCCCACCCTCTTAGTTACTGTATATAAACTGAGTTTACCTCAGTAGTTATTGTTTAGAAGTCTTCTCCTGTTTTAAAAGCCTTAAATCAGTAAGGAATCTCTGCCACCATAAGCACCCTGTCTCACTGCATGTCTACATGTGTAATTGACAGTGAGAGCACTGGGCTTTGTATGTGACATGTTATAAAAGTGTAATATTTTGTCTTTCTTTATTACACACTGCCCATTGTAAGAGAAACAGTGTCAGATAAAATTCTACTTATAGATTTCCGTAAGTGATTCTAGCTTTTAATTAAAAACAAACAAAACACTTTATTCAAATATTATCAGTTACAAAACTGAATATTTTAAGGATTTTTATAGAAAGGACAAACTGGTAAAAAGAAAATCCTTGCATTAAACAGCCACACTATAAGGCCAGATGTATTAGGACACCTAGCTATCACATTTTAGTCCAGATACATGTCCTCTATTACTTTTGTAATAAGCTCCACTCTTCTGGAAATGCTTTTCACTACAGTAGGACAGTGTAGCTTTTGGAATTACTTTTTATTAAGCTATAAAAGCATTAGTGAAATCAGACGCTGATATTGGCTAAAGAAGTTGAAGGGGTGCAGTCAGTTGTAGTTCATCCTAATAGTGTTTAGAAGAGTTGAGGACAAAGCGTTGTTCTTAACATTAACACACTGTCTCCATAGAGTGAGGGTTTTGTGATTATGGGCACTGTCATGCTGAAACAACTAATTTAGGGCTACAACTTGTGGACACAAAGTGTGTTTGGTTTGGAGGTGAGTTTTGAAGTTTGAGTTTCCCCTTTAAATTGCCATACAGATGCATACATCTCTTTTTAAACCCAAATAGTAATGTAATATGTTCGAGGTGCTTCCTTGTTTTGGCACCAAATCGTCAGCAGCAGCAACTGTGGGTGCCTCTGGCTTATGAAGATTACCTTGCTATGAAAGCTTTACGGCTTGCTTGACTGTCTTGCGCTAAAGCATGCACACTAATATCCAAAATTAGCATTTGCATGCCAGATATTTTACTATCCGCATCCACCTAAAACTTTTTATAATTATTTAAAGTGTTAAATTAAACCATTGTGATATTTATATCACAATATGCATAATTTTGATAATTTCAATATATTGTGCAGCTTTTACTTAATTATACAAATAATAAATCAATTTGCTTTAGGCCTAAATGCAATATTATGTATGTAAAATATTAAGAGGCAGCAAATAAAATGCTCTATATGTGCTGAATAAAAAAGGCTGGATTGATGAAGAGGTTGGAGTGGCGTGAAACTGTGTGAAGAGCTGTTTTGGTGCTCAGCTTTAGAAGAGCCTTTTCAGACAAGCCATAATGTGATTGGAAGTGGATTTTGTTCCACTGGTAATTGTCAATAATGACACTTTGTTTAAATGTTGAAAAAATAAAATAAGTTACCATTTTGCTTAAGAGATACTTCCACTTTAGGCTTTATGAACCGTTTAATCATTTACCTTTGTGGCCCAATTCTGTAAAAAGTCTATGAATTTCGTTATTTTCAGGTCAGAATCAGGCCTAATTTGTATGTGTAAACAAATCAGATATAAATTAAAAATGTGCTTAGCACATTTTTACCTTTGAATTGCGTGTCTTCAATTCAGCTGAATACCAACATTATATAATATTTATATTTACACTTACCGCATTTGGCAGACACCATTATCCGGAGAAACTTACATGGACTCTCCCCGTCTAAAGAGAGCATTTTATTTAATACAGCAGAAGGCAAAATACTGAATAATAATTTCATCTTTGTTCATTGCTTTTATTGATTATCCCATTTTTACTTCCTTGAAATGTTTGGCCACTTTAAGCATTGCATATAAATATTATATAGAAAATCATATCATAATGTCAGTAGCTTTAAACCTAGCGCTGTTTTAAAATCCTGTGTTTGGCTGGATCTTTTAGTGTGCGTTTTAGCCAACAGGTTTCATCTTAGCACATCATTAGTAAAATCTAAAGGTTTCTAGCATCTCAACAGAATGATCTGCCACCCACCAAGGAGAGGTGGGTGGCAAGAACAATAAACAGAACCTGTCCGAGGACCTAAGGGTGGGAGTCTGTGGAAGACTATGGAGAGGTTTATGTAGGTGGGTAGGGGAAGGACTTTGGGTTTACTTTGCTTAGTTTTCAGGTCATAGTTTTATTTTAGTTTAGTTCTGTACACAGCAAAAGACTGGTAACCGATGTAGGTGGTGATCTAGTGTGATGTGACTTAAGTTTATATATTTATTTTTTCTCCCTAGTTGCAAAGATTTTTTTCTAGTTGCAGAGATTTTAAAGCATCTAAATATTTTTTTGGAGAGAGGGGAGATATAAGCATGTCAGGAGTTCTTTTTTTCTTTACTTGTGCGTCCTTGAATGCCGCTGTGGTTTGTTTGCAGTTACTTAGATCTGTGCATCGTTTTGCCCTATTAATGTCTTTACTACTAATCCAAACATTGCAGTGATATCCACACATTGGGAAGCAATTAAATACTAGCATGTATGCATGATTAAAAACACATTTCTTTATCCCTTTGAGTCTGTCTGATTCAGCCATCATGCTCTTTCTTCTTAATAGTTCCAACTTCATACCCTAAAAGCACGCTGTTCTATGTTAATAATAATGATCTCATCCACATGAAAACTGCCGCCACGGTTTTAAAGACTGACGGACTTAAAATAAACACCATATATATTACTTTTACAGTTGTTTTATTATAATGAAAGTCTCCATGTTGAAGTTCCTGGTTTGTTTCTTCCTGAAATGTTACCTCTGAGATCTAAATCTACGACTGGAAATCTGCTAAGCTGTTCAGTGTCAATGGCTTTTGTAGCAAGTAAAAAATGCTACAAATCAAACAGAATTGACTGGAGAAGTAGCTGATCATTCGATTAGCTTTAAATGAGGGAGTCTAGGATCGATATTTAGGACACTAACTTTTTAGATCGACATCTAGGACGAAAGCAAAGTGGTCTTTGAAGGTGTCACAGACACCTTGTTCTTACTGTTATCTTTGTGTTCAGTAATGAAGTGCCCTGAATAGACAGACTCTCAGCAGAAAGTGTGTTTCTTAGTCACATTGACAGCGTTCCTGTTTAAATAATGAGTTAAGTAATAATCTGAGAGTTCTAGATAGGTAAGCTAAAAAAGGTGCAATCAAGAGGAGGAAAAAGGTACAATTGACAGCAATAAGAAGTGTCTTTATTGGAAAGGCTGTAGGGTTTAATTGTTACCTGATGACGCAAGTCCTCTATATCCAAAACGTCTGTGTTTAATAAGATTACTGCCTGCAGGTAAAGGGTGTAAAGCATGTCTAAACACTTAGTAAAATAATTAAAACTTTGTGTGTGTGTGTGTGTGTGTGTGTGTGCGCGCGCGCATCTGCATGTGCATGTTCTCCCCCAGAATGGATCGTATGAGTGAGGAGGCATTACGGCTGAACCTGCTAAAGCGAGGCCTGGAGCCAACAGAGGAGCGAAGCCGAGCCCATGATGACGTCCTGCCAAAGAGGCTGAAAATGGAAGGTCATGAGGCCATGGAAAGACTGAAAATGCTTGCACTACTTAAACGCAAGGACCTAAGTAGCCTGGAGAGCAGCTCTGGCACACTAGGGGATCTTCGAGCCACTGGAGCTAGCAGCCATGCCGCATTACAGAACTACACGTCTTATGAGGAAAAGATGAACGGCAGCTTAAGGACACCGGCTGTGTCCCACTCTCTTATAGGCCGTAGTGGAAAAGAGAACATCAGTGACGAGCCTGTGGACATGAGTTCCAAGAGGAGGTGATTGGAAAAAGTGTCACACTCTGCTCTCTTGCAGTGTATTAGAAGTGATGAGTGTCCTAAATCAGGTCTAGTATTGACAGAGTCCAGAGAGTCCATTGTCCAGAGGTGAAAGAAAGTCTCATTTGGCTCCTTGAGCAGGCCACCTCAACTGTTTAGATTATATTGCTGTAAATAATCCACCATGTAAATAATTAGAAAATATTCATATGGCATACTAGATTAAGTTTTAACTTAACAATAAATATACACTATATGGTCAAATGCAATTGTGTAAAATCTCACACTTTCCTATTAATACAGTAAGTGAATCTGAGTAGTATGTCTGAATCCATAGTAGGTGAATTACAGTATAAGAAACATTTCTCAAATTATTTTAAATAATTTTTAAAAACTTTGCTATTTCTTGATGCCACAAAGACAGTTGTCATGTGGCAAAAGCACCATGCAGCACTTTTTAAGTGCTTCAAAAAGCTTTAAGTCCATTCCGTCTTTGATGTTGTGTATGATTTCAGTGTAGTGGATCGAGAGCGTCATACTTCATCTCCTGATGTCATCGTTTTGTCTGATAACGAGGCATCCAGCCCTAAAGGAGCAGTCAGAGAGGAGAAAGTGAAGCCTGTTAACCTGGACATGTTCAAGGTAAAAAGCCTGCTTAGGCCGGGTTTAATATCGCTTTGTGTTTATGTAGGTGCATTAAAAGTGTCTGTATGTCTGTGTGCATGGCAGGGGAAGAGTGTAGCTGAGCGGCAACGAGTCATTAAGGCTTTAAGAGACGAGCTGAGGCTTGAGGAGGCTCGCCTGGTTCTCCTAAAAAAACTCAGACAGTCGCAGCTACAGAAGGAGAACATCACCCACAAGGTCTCCATCTCATCTCATCTCTGGCTCTTTCTATCTTTTTCTGCGGTTTACAGTTTATGCTATGACTTGTAAAAAAAAAAAAGTTTTTTTACAGTTGAAAAACAGTATTGTAATTTAATTCTTTTCATTTAATTCTTTCCATATTATATGTGTGGATACAAAGAAAATCCAGGCTAATACAGTAATAGTTTGTCTTGGGAATGACCAAGAACTGCACACTGGCCAGAGGAATTTTGAGCCATTTCTCTTTCAGAACAGTGGCCAGTTTACTCTGATGCCTATGAAAAATGTTTTTCTTTCTTACTTTTTTTAAAACACCTTAGAATCTGTTAAAGTCTCTTGGTAATATTGATATCTAGTGATCGAGATCATGGAAAATGTTTCTTACTCCAAACACCAGTTTCCTGTTTATCAAACTACTTTGTCCCCAGATTTGTCATGTGTTGATGTGTTATTATGTTATCTGACTCAAGACATTACCATGTACAATGTTTAATGCACTGAGTGTACATGGTCTTCTAAAGTGTTTGGGTCATCCTTGGCACTGATAATGTATGTAGTATTATGTGCTTAAGCAATGTCATGATGTTTCAGCCCAAGTTTTCTACTGATAGTACTATTAGTATTGGTATTGTGCATTGGCATGAGTTCTGCTATAGCAGTGCTTTTGTAAATATTAACTACAGTTTTACTGTCCAGCCCCTGTTTCACATAATAACCACTCAACTCCATCTATCATCCCAAACTGGCTAGATGCTGTTTTTGCCTTTGAGGTTTAAATCTGTGGTTCTCTAAATCAGTCCCAGGATTCCTCAAATTAAAATTTTTTTTCCTGGCTGCTAATACAGATGATTAGCTCTTTTCTAGACTATAGTGAACCTACAACTGCAGGGTATCAAAAAAGGGTTGAATTACTGAGGTATATTGAATATTTAATACATTGTACATCCATGTAATAGATTGTTTCACTTTCAACCGAATGGGCAAAGCCTTCTCAAAGCCCTTATCTGAACATTCATCGGTTCAGCGTTTGTCAGTGCCCACTATTGCTATTACTATTGTTCATCACCCTACTTTTTAAGAAGTCCTCTAAAGAAATTATAACAGACTACAGCTAAATTTCTTTGGCTATAATAAGGGGTCGGCTGCTGTCCTCTTTGTCTGGACAGGTTGGAAATCCAGAACACAAATAAAGGAGAAACTAGGATGTGTAAAAAGATATTAAATAAAGCAATATAAACATTAGGAACGCTTATATTGCCTAATCTGACACTAATATTTAGCTCAATATTTTTAGCACTGTTGGATACTATTGGAAACATCTCCAGATAGTAATATTAGTGGGAAGTGTATTATATAAGAGCTTTAATGAAAAACTTCTTATGTGTTAATTAATGTTTTTATTACATTTTCATTCAGGTCTCGGTGGTACAGAGCAGTTCCTCATCAATTCATCCATCAGGCCACAGCTCTCACTCTGGAAACAAACTACCCATCAGATCTGGCCACACACACCACAGCGGAGATGCACAGAACCTACGTGCTGCACAGGTTAGGACTCAACCAGATACTTGTAATCTTCTGTAGGATAAACTCCAATAAAACAAGCAGCCCATGACTGCCACCCTGTGGTCATTAATAATCCTGCCTTTATAAGTGAAGCAGAGAAAGAATTTTACTGTAGTTTGTGTCGTTTGTCACTGTAAGGTTGTTTCCCTTATTCTCAGGGTCAAAGTGTAATCCGGTCTGCAGCCAGTGCCTCAATTCCCCAGATGATGATGTCACAACGGGTAATTGCCCCAAGCCCGGGTCAGCTGCAGAGCCACAGGATGACAAGCAAACCAAGCACCATGCGCACATCAACAGCCAACATCAACAGCACTGTCAACTATCAGCAGGTATACAGAGTGTGGGCGTGTTTGTATCAAGATAGCGTAGTGCACTCTGTCGACTAGTATATAGTATACTTAAATTATCTAAGCAGAAGAACCTAAAGCTTTAAAATTGACTTGCACCATACCAACATTAAAATGTGCAACAAGTGAAAGATCACATGATTACATTTTTTACTTGTCTCAGCTAAGAACAGAAATCTTAATCTGCAGTAAATACAGACTCACCTAAACTGTCCAGGGGTTCAATCCATAACCCCAACCTGCCTTGTGTCAAAAGTCCAGGACACTGGCAGACATTAATTGGTGTAGGTACTTAGTACCCTTTTTTGTCCATGTGCATGAATTGAGACTGTATCCTTAGTTTCCCATGCTCTGTATCAGTATAATGTTTCTTATAAAGTAGTTTTCTTACCGCCATCAATCAAAAAAGAGAGATAGAAAAAGCCCTGTTGTATGTTTGTTTTCTCACAACCTGGATACCACCGCAACACAGTTTACATACTGAGTGTGTGTACGTATGTGTGTACGTATGTGTGTACGTATGTGTGTACGTATGTGTGTACGTATGTGTGTACGTACGTGTGTGTGTGTGTTGTCTTGTTTTAGGCCTCTAGTCAGCAGGTTTCTGTCCCCCAGCGTTCCAGTTCCTCCTCCATCTATATGAACCTGGCACACATGCAGGCGGTGGGTGTAGCTGGTATGACAGGGGGAGTGGGTGTAGCTGGTGTAACTGGTGGAGTGGGGTCTTCCTCATCAAGCTCTGTACAAGATGTGGCTAGTAGTCAGGCTGCAGCCAAACTGGCTCTACGCAAACAGCTGGAGAAAACCCTTCTGGATATTCCGCTACCTAAACCACCTGCGCCTCTCCTCTACTTTCTGCCTTCAGCCGCCAACTCTGAGTTCATCTACCTGCTGGGACTGGAGGAGGTGGTGCAGAGCGTTCTTGACAGCCAGGGTAAGAAAGCAAAATTTTGCTCTTACTACTAGTGTCATGAGAATGTAATTTAAAATGGTAATGTTAATGAGATTTGTGTGTGTGTGTGTGTGTGTGTGTGTAGGTAAGCTGTGTGGGACATCTGGTCATCTGGAACCCTTTGCTTGTGCTCAGTGTAAAACTGATTTCACTCCTCACTGGAAGCAGGAGAAGGGTGGACGCATCCTTTGTGAAACATGCATGTCATCCAATAAAAAGAAAGCTCTAAAAGCCGAGCATACCAATAGGCTAAAAAATGCTTTTGTGAAGGCTTTGCAGCAGGAACAGGTAAAATTAGTTTTTCCAGACATTCTGGCACTTAAAGCTTTCCACTAACAAAGAGGCACACAGAGTGATGCAAATACTCATTTTATGCCTTTGCATCTTTTTCAGGAGATTGAACAAAGATTACAGCAACAAGCTGCCCTTTCCACCAGTTCTACAGTGTCTGTAGCTAGTGTGAGTAAAGCAGAGTCTATGATGAGACACCATACCATCAGACAGGTACACCCCCCACACTTACAGGCACTGTTTATTATGGTAAAAATTCTTTAAGATGTTGGTGTTGGTGGGGATTTTAGGAGATTCTTTCCAACAGCATCCTGTATTCAGAAAGTATGTGAACATTGAAATACTAAGGCGACATTTCATTAAATCTATGCAGCCAAAAGTTTGTAGACATCTTACCAGCACATAATAATGTCTCTGTAGGTAGCTCTACATTATACTTTTACTGTAAAATAAAAGAGCAGAGCACAGAACACTATTAAATATATCCGGTATAGTAAAAAGTCTTTCCAGAAGTGTGAAGGTTAATGTAGGAGTAACAGTGAGTCTAAATCTGGTATAGTATGTTTTAAAGTATATCTAGATGTGATGGTTAGGTGTCTCAATTCCTTTTTCTATGTATTGTGCATACAGACAAATATAAATCAGCCTATAAGCTGGTTTATGTAAGTATGTCTAAAATGAACAATATCAAAAGCAGAATTAGTGCTGATATTATTCAAAATATAGGTTAAAAGCTACAAAACTATCTAGCTGTTTTCCTTTAGTGCAATTAGTTCTTTTTAGTATTTAATGTATAAAAAAGTAAAAATAAATTCATCTATTAATCTTCTAACCGCTTATTTGCTAACTCAGGGTCACAGGGGTCTGCAAGAGGCAGGGGTACACCTTGGACAGATCCCCAGTCCACCGCAGGGCTACACACATACACTCACCTTTATGGGCAATTTAGAGTCACCAATCAACCTAATGTACATGTTTTTGGACTGTGGAAGGAAACTGGAGTAAAATCCATGCAAGCACGGGGAGACTCTCAAACTCTTCTTGCTGTGAGGCAAGCATGCTAACCACTACACCACTATGTCGCCCCTAATAAAAATAAATAAAAAACTTAACTGTAGTAATAAAACAATGCAAGGACAGAAGTTTGCATATATGTAAAGCAGCTTTGGGACAATGATTATTGTTTAAAGTGCTGTAAGCTAAGTTGAATTGAAGTTAGACATTACTCTGCAGCCAACGGGGAATATTTGTGTACACGTACAATTATTGTTTCTTCAAATTGACTTGCAGACGTCCTCAGCACAAGTTGTTCAGTCGCAGATGTCAGTGCAGCGCAGTGTATCAGCTGCAGGCTCAGGATCAGCACGAGGTGTTCTATCCAACTTTGCACAGGCGTCCCAGCTTGCCCTACCTGGAACTATTATGGGTATGAACAGCAAACACAGCTCTACCTCCAGCAGCCGGTCACAGCATGACAGTCGACATCAGTTGTATGGCATTCCTGGTATGTGGCCCATTCACTACTTGTTGTTTACATAATGTGTTTATTACCCTGTTCTACTACATATTTCACAAGAAAGGGTAGTAGACAGAGGGGATCTTGTACACCTCTGATACCAACTTTAAATCAAATTACGTGCTATTAAGTGTTTAAATGTAAACATTTATTCATCTTCTTTCCCTAATTCTGGGTCACGGGGTTCTGCTGGAGCCTATCCCCGCCCTCTAAAAAGGTGAAAGGCAGGAGGGGTACACCCTGGGCAGGTCACCTCTCCATCACACACACACTCACACTCATTCCTAGGGGCAATTTAGAATCACCAATCTACCTAGCATGTGTGAAAGGAAACCGCAGTGCCCGGAGTACCCGGAGAATCGAATGTGGGGCCTTGATGTGAAGCAACTGTGCTACCACTAAGCCACAGTGCTACCTAAAATTAAAAAGTAAAATTAAAAAAGTAAATGTATATATACATAAAATTAAAAAGTAAATGTGTATATATACATACGTTTTTGGACTTTGGGAAGAAACTGGAGTACCTAAAGAAAACCCACACAAGCGCAAGAAGAATATGCAAACTCTGAACAGTAAGACCCCATACCCAGGATTTAAACCCAGTACCTTCTTGTTGTGAGGCGACCCTGCTAACCACTACACCACCGTGCCGCCCTTCTTTAATGTTAAGATTTAAAAATTTATTTTCGAGACAGAAGTTTAAAAGCATTAGTGTGGGGTTTAACCTGCAACATTTCATTTTTTAAATTAATGAAATTAATTAATTAATTTATATATATATAAATATAAATTATAGGTCTAATAATAAGTTGCTTAATTATAAAGGCACTTGATCAGGTATGCACAAAAATATAAAAACAACACTAAAGTTTAATTGTAGCTGGTATAAGGGTGTTTCATTACAATACCATTTTTATTAAAGGTAACATGTTATATTAACATCACCTTGAGTAGATTTTTTGTTAAAAATGTACTTTTGAAAGTTTTTAATGGTCTTACTGTTTTTCTTAATTTTTCAATCCTCCATTACAATTAGCTGTCAATGAGGATATTATGGTTTTAACAATGATTTTTTGACCTAACAGTCGTCTAAATTAAGTGTGTGATACCTGCTCATTTTTTTAAAATTGTGCTTAGTTCAGAAAATGTCAGCCAAAGAGTGAGAAAAAGTTAACATATCAGAGAAGATTAAACACACATGGATTTGCCGGTTATATTTTTTGTTGCAAGTAGGAATATCGGCATACAAGAATTCCAGCTCCAACCTAGAAAAACGTAGTTAAAAAAGTTGTTTTCATAATAACTATTTGACAGGATTCTGCAACTTTGAGCACTTGAACATTACATTGCATTAAATTTATTGTAAAATGCAAGTCATTTTTACACATCAAAAGTCATTTTTACGCATCTTTTGTGAAGGAACAGTAATTTCATCATTCTATATGAAGTGACATACATTAAATGATATGTTTTAATAATGTATAACTTCTTTTCATGATTACTTTAGATGTATGTATGGTTATATATGTCGGTAACACATCGGAAATGCGCTTTTTTTTCACTTCCTAATCTTTCACCACCCCACCCCCCTTCCCAATCTGTTTCTGCAGGAGTCAACATTGCTTACCTGAGCTCTGGTAGTGTTGGAGGTCATAAGGCATCTAGTTTAGCAGACAGACAGCGAGAGTACCTGCTGGACATGATTCCCCCTCGCTCCATATCCCAGTCCATTACTGGACAGAAATAGGCCTTTGCTTGCACACTTAAATGCCCCAACTCCAACCCCACCACATGCAACTTAATCATGACAAGCTCACTTATGCATGCGCTTTCAGTCTCTCTCACTTTCTATTTGATCACAACAGTCTTTCTTTAAATAGCCTGCCACGTCTCCCAGACTCCTTTCGCATGCAGTGCCTGTCAGTCTGCTTACCAGCTACTCATTCTGTGTAACACAATCAGTGACTGTATGTGGTGAGCATCACCAGTAAACTGCAGTCAATCTCTGCCAGTATGCAATTTCCTTTCAACACTGCTTAACCTAAACAGTTTTAACCACGCACTTAGAGTATGTGTGTGGACATGTACATTGTACATTACTGCACTTTCCGGTAAGAATGTGTTTTCTTTCTGTTAATATTTTTTGGTGTGTGTGTGTTTGTGTGTGTGCGTGTGCAGTGGCACTATACCTAACTAGTCACAAGCTATTGCTTGGCTGGAAGGAACAAACTGAATCATAGTGGGGTTTTTCCCCGTAAAAGCAACGAGCAGTTTATGGGGTTTTTTTTTCAATGGAAAAAGGATTTAAATGAAGATGTCCTATATCATTTTGTGGAAGTTTAACTTTTGTCTACTTTAATCTGACTGCAATATTTTCACGCTGTTACTCTATATTTCCTGTTTTTTTTTGTCATGTCTTTTTTGTGCAAACAAATTGCAGAGACATTCAGAGTCTAGGAGCTATATGATGTGTTCGGTGACATTTCATTTACTCAAATGATCATGTGAATGCTCTTTATTATTTGTTTTATGGTGCTCAGCTCAAATTATTTTCTTATCAAATGAGAAGTTACTTATTACAGTCCACCTTCGACTTTAAACGTGTAAGATTTAGTAAAACTACACATTCTTTTAGTGGTAACAATTGAATTTTAACATTGCTTTTTGACAGATTTTTCTCTGAGTAGTTTATATTAAGCAGAGGAATTTCTCATGCACTGCCCCTTTAAGTGCACGGTGCAATATTAGCCCGGGAACCTTTTCTCTTTTTTAATCAAGTGACTAAAAAATAAAAAGCTTGTTTTGACCCTGCACCATGACAGATATCACCTTTCCCACATTTGCTTTATTATACATTTATTTTGGTTAATTCATCTTTTGTAAAATATGTACAGAATAGTATGTTCCTTTTTATTTCATTACACTATGTGTCCCCAAGAGACTTTGGTTGTTGTTTTAAAAAGAATTCTTCATATATGTAAAAATAATTTTTAAAACAATTTCTTATAAAAAAAATACCTGTAAAAATCTTTTAAAAATTTTCAGCCATTTTCCCCCTTTCCGTGCCCCCTTTACCTTACTTCAAAACCGGTCAAGGTTTTATGAATATTAAGCTTATTTACAAGTATTACAAATACTTATTTGCATGAGCAGATGTATTCTTTAATAATGTATTATAAATATGCCTTTAGCTTTTGGGGCACAAAACATGAAACAATGCATTTGTTAATTGTAAAAGAAAAAAAACAAAAGCCATTGATATTGTGAGTGTCCTTCTGTCATGTGTTTCCTGTGTAGTGCTACACAAGATGTATGAAAATCTAATTTACTTTGGATTCATTCTTAAATATGGGTTTGGCCCCTCTATCAGTTGTGATGTGTGCTTCATCCACTGAAGATCTTCTGTTAGAAGACTTACCTGCTCACAGTATTTCACGTAATTGTCTTTGTTTAAAACAAATACACAACATTGTGTACCTTAATGTTAGTTTTAGAAGACAATTCAGTGAAATATTGTTGCCTCTGGCAATCAGAGATGTGATCCGTTCTTTAAAGTCAACCTTTATAAACCCAAGACTAGAAAATGCTCTCATTCTTTTTCTTTACTTCACTGTTATTAATGCAACATGCTCTATTTGCTATGGAATGCTAAGGCAAATGTGGAAGAAAGAAAATGGTTTTTCTTGCAGGCCAATTATTGCTTCATATAATTTCAGTAAATAAGCTTACAATAAAAAATAAAAAAACGACTTGCGTGGGTTTTTTCATTTTTTTACCTTTGCTTTTACCACTGTGACCCTTAACCCCCAATTTCTCAGTTGTATAAGTCACTCTACATAAGGGTGTCTGCCAAATGGTGTAAATGTGAGTGTCTACAATGTCTTTGCTTGCTATCATTGGTATGGAAGCATTAAATGTTTTGCACTGAGCTCATCTTTAGGAAGAACAGGAACTGACAGGCAGACAGACAGAAAGGATGGTCTGGTGATATATATATAGATAGTTAGATAGACAGACAGACAGACAGACAGACAGACACTGCTTCAACAAAAATGCTTCACCTCTTCTGGGAAGGCTGCCCAAAAGGTTAAAGTCTAGTTTGTTTATTTTTGACCATTCTTCCAGAAGTGCATTTGTCACACATGAGTTGGACGAGAAGGCCTAGCTCCCAGTCTCCGCTCTATCAGAGGTGCTTTATCGGGATGAGGTCAGGTCAGTCAAGTTCATCCAGAACCTGTCATCCATGTATCTATGGACCGTCATTTTCGTAGAGGAAGGTACCACAAATTTGGGAACATGGAATTGTCCAAAATGTCTTGGTTTGACTTGGGTGCAGCTGCTCGACCATGATACCCATTCTATGAAGCTTTCTGTGTACAGTTCTTGAGCTAATCTGAGGGCCACATAATTGTAATTGTAATTTTGCAACCTCTTTGCATGATGCGCCTCAGCATTTGCCAACGCCGCTTGCACATTGTTAGAATAAAACTGACAGTTGACTGTGGAATAGTTAGAAGCGAGAAAATTTTATGACTGGATTTGTTGCACAGGTGGCATCCTATCACAGTTCCACGATGGAATTTCCTGAGCTCCTGAGAGCAACCCATTCTTTCACAACTGTTTGTAAAAACGGTTTGCATGCCTAGGTGCTTGATTCTATAAACCTCTAACCATGGATGTGATTGGAACACCTGATCCCCTTTATTTGGATGGGTGAGAAAATACGTTTGCCAATATGTCTGTGTGT
>JAOTQW010000036.1:13211072-13224228 GCA_026260075.1 Sisor rabdophorus | reverse complement strand
AGGACCTTCTTGTTGTGAGGCAACGGTGCTAACCACTGCGCCACCGCGCCGCCATATATATATATATATATATATATATATATATATATTCCTGAGGGGGTCTATTCCAGCGCACATAAAGCAGGGGGCAGGGGGAACACACACACACACGGAACCACACACACTCACACTTTTATGGACAATTTAGGATTAACCTAAAGTACATGTTTTTGGACTCAAGTACCCGGAGAAAACCCATGCAGGCGTGGGGAGAACATACAAACTCTCTCTCTCTCTCTCTCTCTCTCTCTCTAGGATATATATATATATATATATATAGTATGTTAAAGCATGAGTTGTGGTGATTATGGAGACCCGTATTATAAAGTTTTCTGCACACTGTTCTTGAGCTAATCTGAAGGCAACATGAGGTTTGGATGTCTGTAGCGATTGACTTTGCAGAAAGTTGACAACCTCTTCGCACTATGTGCCCCAGCATCCACTGACCCTCCTCAATTGTTTACGTGGCCTACCACTTTGTGGCTGAGTTGCTGTTACAGTTGACATTAGTATATTGAGGAGCAAGAAAATTTCATGACTGGATTTGTTGCACATGTGGCTTCCTATCACAGTTCCATGCTGCAGTCTGCATGCCTAGATGCTTTATTTTATACAACTGTGTCTATGAAAGTAATGCAACACCTGATTCTGATTTATTTGGATGGGCAAGCGAATATTTTTGGAAAGATATTGTATATACTCCAAATCCAGGTGTACAAGGATTGACCAAAACCTAAAATCATAATGATACATAATGCATGTAAAATGTTTTTAATAAGTGTTCTACATAATTGTATTATGTCCTTGTTGTCAAGAAAAAGCATATAAAATCCTAGGTTATTATAGTACTTTGGCTGTGGTGCTTTCTTCAGTGGCTGGTGTGAATCCTCATCCTAAATATTTTTAGGTTTGCTAATTCTAACTGAGGGTAAAAGGTATGGCTCTGTCTTTCATCCTCCTTAATTAAAATTCAGCTCTTGGCATGTCTGTGAAAGGAACACTAGTCGTGTACTGAAAACAAAAGCAGTCTATCATGAATCAACTTTGCTCCACTTGTGTACCTCCAGCAAAATATTTTTTTTGTAATTGATGATTGCTCTTAAAAACTGATTAGAACTTCTGCACTGAGACACACACACACACAAATATATTTCTAGCTTTCTATGCCTTTTAATGGGTCATGGAATCCTCAGAGACAGTGGTTTTCAGGAACACTTCGTTCTCGTTCCTGATATTGTAGGAAACTAGTCCGCATACACAACAAGCCCTCAGCTGTCAGAGGCCCCCACTTTAGACAGCATGAGTCATCAAATACAGGACTCTTCTTTGCACAGTTTGTGTGGCCACTGCACTGCCCTGAATCTGTACATGATGAACAAAACTGTGTGAAGTATCAAGCGCCACATAAACCAGACCAAAAGATACATGTAATGTTTGGAATTAAGAAACCCTAAATCTGAGTAGGTCTTTATGATTAGAATTTCAGGCTCTATAGTTTAACAGACATTAACAGCATCAAATCTTTTGATTCAGTTCAAAATCCAAAATATTTTATGTCATGGTGGTTCGATTCCCAGGCAAGAGGTCTTTCTGTGCAGAGTTTTCATGTTCTTCCTGCACTTGCATGAGTTTCCTCTGGGTACTCAGGTTTTCCCTCCCACAGTCTAAAAACATGAACATTAGGTGACTGGTGAATCTAAATTCACCATACGAGCAAGAGTGTGTGTTTGTTTTGTCTATGTGTGGCCCTGTGTTGGTCTGGCACTGAGCCCTGTGTGAGTAATGTGCTCACATATGTGAGCTGGGATAGGCTCCATCAGACCCCCATGACCCTGAATAGGCAAGTATGAAAGAAAAGAAAATGACTGAATGAATATTCTAGCTGTAGATTAACATTTGATGCTAATGGTATCCATATTAGGCTTAGTCTGTATGTTCTTTTCTGTCATTAGTCTACAATGTGACTAAACTTGTGAACAACCACAAAAACTGTTAAAAGAGCAGCATGGTTTCTTTTTTTTGGTCAAATGTCAAGTGCTAAGCATTTAAAAAAGAGGTGGGTCTTTGAAGAGAGCCAGTGACTATGCCACCATCTTGATGCTAGAATAGAGAAAAGTCTTGAGGCAGACCTACCTTATGTCCTAGGGTATGGTGGGACCAGTTGATCAATACTTGTGGATCTGAGGAAGCATGGTGCACAGGGTGAGTCAAGTATATTGTACACACTTGTAGGTCATTTGTAACTGCTTATATTTGTAGATTTGTGAGATTTGTTACTAGGCTGAGTAGTTTTACAAATATATTTATTTCAGTTACACATCTGGACATTATATAGTAATGGTAATGGCTAGTCTATGTTTATTAAATGTTTTTGTGCATATATGTGTGTGCACATGTTTAGAATGTGTGCTTTAGAATACAGGGTGCCTGTTTGACATTTTGGTTGAATGGTTCAGCAAACATTGTGGCCTCAGTGCATCAAATGTCACTACAAATTCAGAGCTGCTTCGAGGCATACACAAAAGCCTGAGCAGACCCACCACTGGCTTTTCTTTAACCCTTTCAACTGGTCTATTTCACTTTCCTGTGACTTTCGGAAACACTTACACTATACTGAACTAAACAATTTTAGATAATACAGATTATCTGTCATGAAAACTGTAATGGCTAGATAAACACAATTATTTTACAATTTTCCTCTATTATTGTAAAAAAAAATGGTACATATTAGTCTAAAATCTGCATTGCTATTTTTTGTCTTTAACAACTTTTAGAACAATGTTTTTGTTAAAAAGGTAATAAGTGCAAGTTTTAACAACTGCTGATCACAAGGTTGTGCGGTTTAATACAAGGAACACCAGCCTGCTGCCACTGAACCCCTGGGCAACAATCAACTGCTCAGTTGTATAAATGTAAAGTCACTCAAAATAAGATGGTAGGGTTGTGGTCCAAATATTTTAAGGTTTTACTTTGCTACATAGTGCATTTAAAACCTTTTTAGTTAAAATTGTTGTATCAAAACAAGGAATAATATTAAATGTACAACAATTTATTGTTATACAAAAAGAAGCTGCAAAAGTTTTTCTCAAATTTCCTTAGCAAGCCCGCATCCAAGTTTTACATATATTTAGCAAGACCAAGTGTTAAGACCAAGGTTTTACCTTCATTAGACAGTTCAGGTGGTTTAATTGGGGTTGGGTCTAAACTCTGCAGGACACCAGCCCTCCAAGACTGACTTTTTGACCTTTGCTATAACAATTACTTCTAGTGACTACTCATTACTGAACATTATGCTGGAATTAAAAGGTTTCAATAAACAGCATTTAATAGAGCTATATGTTTAAATTTAACTTCACAGGAGGCCACAAAGGCAACACTGTTATGTTAAGCGGTGACAGAGTCCTACTTGGCTTGGTTGATGGGGACTGCTAAAGTTGCCTATTGAGGACAGCTAGAAAAGGAGAACACGCGCAAGCCAGAAAGAGTGTCCAGAAAGAGATCCTGTTCCGTTTTCAGAAGGTTCACTGTATGAGGACAGCTGCAGTAGGAGTAAACAACAGAATCAGATTTCTGCTTCAATAGCTATAAACATGATGGGCTCTCCCTTGACATGATTTATACATACTGTAATGCATGCATTTGCTTTTTAATGTACACGTTTCATTATGCTTTAGACACTCGCTAGACACACTCTGTTACCCTGTATTTACTAAGGAATAAAGTTATATTATGGAGTTAAATTTGTATATATATCAAATATATCAAATGCTAGAATGTGGAGGGTGGCAAGTTACATTATAGTAGAGACAGTAAAGCAAAGGAAATATTTTGAGAAAAACAATTAGATTTTAGCTACTTTTTAATACTAGTAACATATTAATTCTAAACAATTGTAAAATGATAAAAGTAGTAAAGATACTTATCTCAATAGCAAGTCAAATTATACTTTAGTGAAGAAATTCACAGTTGTGTATCATCTAATTCGCTTAGTAAACATCCCTTTAGGTAAGAGGTGTCCTAGTGGTTAAGGTGTTGGACTACTACCAGAAAGACCAAAGTTCGATTTCCAGCACCACCAAGGGCTCCTAGGCAAGGCCTTTTACCCCGTTGTAAATTTGTGGATTTACTCAGTTGTAAATCACCTTAGAGAAGGGTGTGTGCCAAATGCTGTAAATATCAGATGTAAACAGAGCTTCATATCTCTTAGAATTGACATTCTTATGTGCCCAGCTGGCTTAAAATCACATCACCCTTGTGCCATTGCCATGTATTTGGAGCATGCTAATCTTATCAGTCACTGGCAGTTCTTGAATAGTTCCCAGCTAAACATGTACTGTAAATAATACCCCCTCTGATACACAACAGGTGCTCTATATTAATATTGGGCACACTGAATTTGTGCCATTAGTTTTCTTTCATATTCTGATATCAACCTTTCCCCTACATTGCTGGAATCCCAGAAGAGAGCTCTGACAAGATGTGATATGTATACCAGCAGGGGAAACAGAATTTCATTACTGACATCATCTTCTGTTAAATACTGTACATAGCAATCTAAGCATGATTACAGGTAGTACAATCCAAACGTTCCTAAAATTACTGGATGACTATTTTTTTACTATATTTAACTTAATATTTCTGATCTAACAGTATTACTCAGGAGAGAACTTCCTGTGCGACACAAATAATAGTTTCTTTGTCCCTGAATGTTTTAGCCACTAAAATATAATAGGTTTGATGAAGGCATACTAGAACAATATTTTAATACATTTTATTTGCAAATTTGCACAAGTACAGCTGTGTATAAAAATGTTAAATAATACAAATTTTTAATGTAGAACTTAGTATTTACAGGTACTCACAGGCACCATTGTATTATTTATGAGTGTAATTTTAACAAAATTAAACAAACCATTACCTTTGATACAAAGTTGATATTATTAAAGGTGTAGTATTAATTTACACTCCTATACCTTTAATTTGATACATTATAGTAAAAAGAAAGGATTTTCACTATTACATTTATTTACCAGTCCTGTACACCAATATGGCATGGCTCAATTTTCAAATGTTTAAGGTCAAAATACTGAGGATCCCCCAAAAATTATCAAGAAATACAACTTATATATAATATATATACACCAACATAAGAGAATTTACATGTGTTAAATTTTTATCTTATGCAGGAGTTTAACATAACCGATGGGCCATACAATTGCTATTGCATCCCTCTTGCACCTGTAAACCAAAAGGAAATAAAAAGTGTAAAGCATCATATTTTAAATTTACTTAAGGAACTAACAACACTTGTGTTTTAGAGATGAGCATGCTTGCAAACCTCAGTGTAGGCTGGAGGTGGGATCTGATGATTCTCTCTGGCATGCATAAAAATAGGACAGTCATCTTCGCTATAGTCATCTAGCAATGGTGTAATGAATGATTCCAAGCAGCTATGCAGAGGCATTTCACTGTAGCTAGGTGGAGCAAAGGGCATTGTCACTAGACTGCTAGAGGCCGACGAGTTCCCTACTTCGCTGCTCATGCTGCTGGTGCGACTGGCAAACCCGGTAAATGGGATTGTCCCAATGACCAAAGGTAGCTCTAGAGTTAGCTTGTCACTTCCTGGGATGTGCAGATAAATCTATTTCGAACACACGTCAGATAGATTAGGATCTATCACAATTGTGCATTTACAATTTTCTACTTTATTTCAAGATGATATGACACTTGGTGTTTAAAACTCACCATTAGGGTGTAGTCCATATGGATGATGGTGCAGCCTAGGATGGTTGGTCTTAGTTTGGGTACTCTTAATGCTTTGCCCTGCCATATGTCATACATGCCAGAGATGATATGATTGCCTCTGACAGCTGAGATCTTTTCACGGAACACCTTGGTACGGCCATTTGCCTGATAGGTATGTGTGATAATAATGGCAGCTTTGGGAACAATAATGCGGGAACAGTCGTTTACAAATTGAGCATTGATATAGATGTCCTCCCCTTCGCAGTAACCCTTACGATCGATCTTTGCTGTGATTGATACGCTTCCATCAGGAATAAGCATGCAGGTCAGCTTTTTCTCCTTTACCCCAGCGGCAGGAGACTAAAAGCAAGAAGAACGAGGATTAATAATACTGTTTAAAATTTTCCTAAGCAAAATATATGAACATAAAATAATGTGTTTGACTTACCATGAGATCAGGAGTGTTGACATCAATCGGTTCCTCCACCTCAAAATACTTATTACACTCAACATCTATCTGACACGGTCTCTCCATCACTGCTTTCACATAATACTCAACAGAACCAAATTTGCCTTTATAGGAGGACACCAGCTGCCTGTGAGAAACACAAACATCACTCTAAATGACACCACACCACACTGGGGTATTTAATTAATTCTGGCATTAAAGTAGAGATACTCACCCTGACTGGGGAAGTTCAAAACCAAAGATGTACTCGTACTTCTTTCCAGGTCTGAGAATAACCGAGCCATCTGAGTCTGAAATAAGACATGCTACGTCAGACCATTGAATTTAAACATTTAAGTTTATGTCCAAAACTAAAATTAAGCTGTGCCATATCTGTGTAATTACACACCAGCCTCCATGATCATTCCAGATCAATAGGGCTGGTATAAATTAATGTAATACTAATCTGATAATGTATCCTTTGTAAATGATCCGCATGGTACCCAAAATGAATGGCAAGTTATAGCAGTATCACCTGTAGGGTGTTGATCCAGGTGAAGAATCTCTTTGTATTTGAGGTAATCGATGGCATCCTTACAGCGCTGCCTCCCTTTACTGTACCTCACTTTGGCGCAGCCGATTCCATACAGTCTCATGGCACTTACTCGAGTAATCTCCGACACCTCCACCACCACTCGCCCTGCCACTTTATCCCCACTCGAATAAATAATCTTACTGGCATCGCGAAATTCAATTCGGAGCGTCTTTGGTTTTTTAGATATAACCATTTTTTTGACTCGTTTAAAGTCAAAACACGCTTTAAAAAAGTCACTTCCTTTAGTTGCGTTTCAATTGAATCTCCTCTCTGATTAATTACCTAATAAACACTCAGGCGTGCAACTCCTTAAACTTTAACAAGTTTGATTATTTGTTTGTTGTTGTTGTTTATCTCTGTTAGTAGTTCCGTGAACTTGCGAATATAGAACGGGTTCAACTGTTTTATACTTTTCCAAAATATAAAACAGCTCACTGGCCTAGCCTCCCAAGAACATGATGAGGCTACCTGAAATGTCTACACGTGAACAACGCGTGTATGCTTTGAGTTGCATTATGCACTTCACTCTGATTGGGCAGCGGTTTTGTTTCGGTGTCTTTTAACCAATGAACGCCTTAGGACTGCGCGTGAACACGGCGTGATCTTTACCACGTTAATGTGAAACTGAGGCGTGGACAGCCGGAGGATACTGTAGGAGTGGGTGGGGCGTGTAAGGGAAACCCTACATGGACACCCTATCAGATACTGTTTGTTACTCACAGTTAGTGTACTCTGCACACGAGATCAGTAAATCATAAAGCACAAGGACACTACTAGTACTTCAATCAATATCTGTATATACATATCCATACCATCCCCACTAGTATACACCCTTTTTTTAGTGTATGTATATAAATATCTTATACATTATATTTATATTTTAGAATGCATATTTTTTACTTTAGAATCATATTTTATACTACATGTATTATACTTTATAGTCATATTTTATGTCTCTTATTTTATATAATTCATTCATTCATCTTCTATACCTGCTTATTTCCGAACTCGGGGTCACTGGGGTCTGCTGCAGCCTATCCCAGCGCACATAGTGCAAGAGGCTGGGGTACACCCTGGACAGGTCGCCAGTCCATCGCATGGCTACACACACACACACACACACACACACACACACTATCACTTCTAGGGGAAAACCTTAGGATAACCAATCATCCTAATGTACATGTTTTTGGACTGTGGGAGCAAAACAAAGTACCTGAAGAAAACCCATAGGGGGGAACATGCACAGAAAGAGTAGGGAATCAAACCCATGACCTTCTTGCTGTGATGCAAACATGCTTACCACCACACCACCGTGCCCCCCTCATACACTCTATGAAATGATATAAATCTGTACTTGTAAAATTACTATTGAAGATAAATCTTCTATACCCGCTTATTCCCGGTCACAGGGTCTGCTGGAGTCTATCCCAGCGCAAATAGGGTGAGAGGCAGGGGTACACCATGGACAGGTCGCCAGTCTACTACTACTATGGACAATTTAGAGTCACCAATCAACTTAATGTACATGTTTTTGGACTGTGGGTGAAAACCGGAGTACCCGGAGGGAATCCACGCAAGCAGAGAGAGAACATGCAAATTCCTCACAGAAAGACACCATGCCCGGGAATCAAACCTGGGACCTTCTTGTTGTGAGGCGACCATGCTAACCACTAAGCCACCATGCCGCACTTTTAACCTTTTATTTTACATGAAAAGATGTATGTGCCTTACCTTTACAACAACTACACACACACTCACACTCACTCCTATGGGCAATTTAGAATTACAGATCAACCTAATGTACATTTTCTTGCACTGTGGAAGGAAACCAGAGTACCCAAAGTAAACCCAGGCAAGAACATGCAAACTCCGTACAGAATAAGCTCTTGCCGAAGAATTGAACCTGAAATTGAATTCTTTCTGTTAAGCAAACTGCTAAGCACTACGCCACCATGTTGCCCATAAAATAACACAACATTCTTCAAATACATATGTAATTTATTACATGCCAAAAAAAAACAAGTATAACATGAAAGTTCATTTCTACTGAGACACATAAATGTCGCTTGAGACCAACTGCAGGAATTGATGAACCCAACCTTATGCCAATAGCCTAGGCTGGTTGAGATGCAGTAATGGAATGTAAAAGTTTTTTTACACCATGTCTTTCTACGCTTCTAAATACCAGTCACTGATTAAATGTCACAGCTTATATAAGTATTGCTGATGATCATGTGCATAACTTTATGACCACAATTGAGCATATTCTTTTAATGACATTCAGCATGATTATGCCATATAGTTGGCGCGGTGGCGTAGTGGTTAGCACGGTCACCTAACATGCAGAGTTTGCATGTTCTACCTGCGCTTGACTGGCGACCCATCCAGGGTGTACCCCCTGCCTTTTGCTCTATGTTCCCCGGGGTAGGCTCCAGCGAACCAATCACCAGAATCAAGAATCACCAATCAACCTAATGTATATGTATAGGAAAACCAGAGTTCCAGGAACATGCAAACCCTGCACAGGAAGCTCCCTTGCCAAACCCAAGACCTTCTTGCAGTGAGGCAACCATGCTAACCACTACGCCACAGCGCCGCCCTGTGTCCAAGATATTTTTTCAAAAGTGCGCACTGGTGATGGCAAAGTTAGGTATTGGGCAGTTATCAAACGCTGGCACAGAAACAAGCATATCAGATGAAACTTTCTCTTAGTGGTAGCTTTACTGCCATCTACTGAGTAAACATCGCAACCTGCTATCAAAGTTTTTTTTATAAGGCTGCTTGCTCTAAGATAAATCAATCTACAATTTATCACAATAGCGTATCATAGAACCAAGAGAAATATTAAAAAAGTAATAAAAGTCTATAAACAGTTGATGGATGAATGTGTAATTAGCTGTCTAAAATTAATAGAAATCTGAATAGAGAAATCCATAGAAAACTGAAAGCAGATCAAGTGCATTGCAAAGCATTTATTTTATTATGTTTGTATCTGCAATGCTTTTTTTGCGAATGACACCTAAAACCTAAATAAAAACAAAAAAATATCAATCATCAATCTCACAACTTTTAAAGTTATTAGAGATCAGGCACTTTTAAACAGTGGCTTGACTGTACCATTTGTATGCAGCATTTTACTTTAGTATTTTCTTTACTTATTTCTCTTTTTAGGGTCACAATAAATCTAGAGCCTATTCCAGAAAGTTTGAGGCAGGTATACACCCTGGTGTGTATGCCCATTAATTGTAAGGTAGGTACCACACATTTATTTGCACCTGGGGCAAATTTTTAACAGCCAGTCCACCTAACCGTGTGGAAGGAAACCAGAGTACCATAGTTAGGTATTAGGCAGTTATCAAACGCTGGCACAGAATCATTCATTTCGTGTAGACAAAAAACAGAGAACCTCAAAAGAAACCCACACATAGAGTAAGAACATAAAATTAGATGTGTCAGCGACCAACAGTTGTTAAAATGTATAAAGTTAGGAATTTTCAACCAGAACTGGTTTTTTTCCTCACTCTCTCTTCACACTTACTTTTTAGAAATCCAGTTACTTAATTTCAAAACCTGCATTTTTTTGCTGGATTTGGAGCTCAACATGGGAACACTGCGTATTAGGTAGAAATAGATTAACATATACACCATGCTAGGTCACGAAGTACAATGTTATTTCAACATAGGATCAATTTATCCAAAAAATATTAACAAAAAAACCCCAAAACAAACTAAAACACAAATGCATGTACCTGCTATGCAACAATACCACTTTAAACAGGAAATATCAGAAAAAACTAAGCAATTGTACATCATTTTGACCTAAATTGTATTTGCTTTTATAATGTAAAAAATACACTTGACTGTATGGAAACAACCTGTTAGGTCACTTTTATGCTAGTGATAGAATGGTAACATTCTAACCCCTTTTAACATAAACAAAGTAAATGTTATCAAGATTTTAATAAACTAATAAAACTTTATACTAAATATCCCAAAAGACAGTTCCAGACTGTCTTCTTGAGTATATTCCTTGGATCAGTCATTAAAGTCAGAACTCTCTTAAACTTGGCATAATAACAAAGATTGTTACATGAAATAAAATTTTACTTTTCAAACATTTAGTTGCTTTAAATTAGATTTATCAATAAAAATAACAACTTTTTTACTTAAAAATAAATAGACAACTATTTCACATTTTTGAAAAAAAAAAAGCTGCAAGTCACATATAATTATACTACACATATAATAATATCATATAATATGCTTAGTCACCGTGTTTTGTTTTTACATATGTATAAACTTTAACAATATGAAATAGCTGCCATTTGAGTGATATCAGTATAATTACATTTAGAATATGAGTCTAAATGTAAGCAGGGTTATAAAAAATGCTACAAGCCACGATGATTGCCTGCTTGGTGCAGCTGCTACTAGATGCACCTTTTCTGGATCAGCAATCATGGCTCGGGCATCCTCAAAAGCCTCGAGTGCAGAAGAGCTGGAGTTTATGTCACCAGTGGCCAGCAGATCAAAAAGGCATGCTTGAAAGTATATGTCTTGGGCTGGAAGTAGAGATGAGCAGTGTATGTATGCAAGAGTGGTGGGCCACACAGATGGTGTGTGTAAGCGCTGAGAAGTTGGACATCCCCACAGACATAGCTGCAGGTCCTGCTCAGGGGTATATGACTCAATAATAGCACGTGGAGAGCGTACAGCCAGCCCCAGTGAGTGGCCACTCTGACGTACCAACACTGTTGTGCCAATGTGTGCTGCTCGGATCTCTGCATGGCGTCCCACAGCTTTGGAATGCACCTGCAAACTATGCTGGCCTCGCCGTTCACCACTACTTGTAGAACCATCCACAAATGCTGCAGGAACATTGTCCACCTCTGCCTGGTAAATCTGCTGCTCAGCACACTCCCGCCAGTTTTTAAAAATTATAGTGATCTGTGTAGAGAATATGAAGAAATCAGGTTAACTGTATGCAAAACGTTTACATGCTGACCATGAACCTCCCCTTGTGGACGCACAAAAATGTCTAGAAAATGCTTTATGCTGTAGCATTACTTTATTGGCT
The DNA here is from genome assembly GCA_026260075.1 of Sisor rabdophorus. Taxonomy (NCBI): domain Eukaryota; kingdom Metazoa; phylum Chordata; class Actinopteri; order Siluriformes; family Sisoridae; genus Sisor; species Sisor rabdophorus. The sequence continues at coordinate 13,212,321 of JAOTQW010000036.1, read as the reverse complement.
AAATACCCAAATATCAAAAAATCCCTGTGAGGTCCATCATATAGTTTCATAAAGTATAGAGTCTGCATATCTGCACTAACCTTGGTGAGTGCAGTGGCACTAGAGCTTTCACTAGAATGTGAGCTGGTGGCCTGTATGTAGAGAAACTGGTTGTCAATAAGTGGCCAGGCTCCAGGTACAGCACATGTTTGGAACTCATTGTTAAAAGTGCGGATATGAGGGTCTCCGAACACACCACAGTGCAAGTATTCTGGTCCACGACCTTCACGCTGCATATAGTTTTTCTCATAAAAGCAGGCATCCCCCGATACTGGAGACTGAGGAACAGGTCGGGGTTGAGCTGTGGGCCCTGACTTAGGACAGCGATGCTGGATGAGCAAGTCCTCAATGCCCTGCACTGCAGAGTGGTAAGCCAGGTCTCCTCGGCAGGCACGGGCTGTGCGTCGGGTGCAGGTGGCGTAGGAGCGCAGGGCACTGCAGTAACCCCCATTGCCTGCATCTTTTCCACCATTACTGCCTCCCAGGTCTAATGTCGCTGCTACAAATTCTGAGTTGCACCTCAGGATCTGACACTGGGCCCATACTGTTGCTGTATATAAACAACGTGACTGAGTTTTTGCATAACTTTATTTATTACAGTATTTTTTATGTATATAATGAAAAAAGGGAAAAAAGGTCAAAATGTTTACCTTTGGAAGCCAAAGTGAAAACAAGCAGAAGTATAATAAAAAAGTGATGTTGCCATTTAAGTTGTTCATTGTTTTTGCAGATAGCCGGTGTTCCCATTCCCATCCATACAGACACAGCCTTGGAAGACTGCCAGGGATCTTTAGACTGTGGCTTTGGCTCAGAAGACAAAGGTTCACTGCACCCACCATTTGATGAAGACACAAATAACATATAAACATTTTGTTCAGCTGGTTGTCTGTCATTACTTACAATTTAGAAATCAATCTGTTACCAAAAACTGTTTTACCGTATTTTATTGCAATCATTTTTGATAAAAATAAACTTAATTGTCCTTTTTAGGCACTAAGTAACATTCATTCATTCATTCATTCATTCATTCATTTATTCATTAATTCATCTTCTTTACCCGCTTATTCCCGAATCCGGGGTCACAGGGGTGTGCTGGAGCCTATCTAAACACACATAGGGCGAGAGGCAAGGGGCATTCCCTGGACAGCACATTCCCTCCTATGGGCAATTTAGAGTCACCAATCGACCTAATGCACATGTTTTTGGACTG
>JAOTQW010000036.1:13165485-13178195 GCA_026260075.1 Sisor rabdophorus | reverse complement strand
TCTAATAGAAGTTAAATGGCATTTTTGCTGAATAGAGCTTATCTTTTATGACATAGTCTGGCATTACCTGTAGCTGTAGGTGTGTATATTTACTGCAAAGCAGCATGTAGGTGACAATGTGATGTCTCTGTGGTAGTCCACGAGACAGCATGGGTGGGTATACGGACTTTAAAAGAGTCAGAAAAAAAGAATCTTTATAAGAGTCTCTTTATAGATAATTTCACAATTAAAAATTAACTCTTCATTTGAAGTGACCACTGAATGAATTAGACAGACAAAAAACTATTTAAATTATACCAGGTCTAATAAATAGAGTTTCATTGTAACCTTTCACCACATTAGTGCTTTTTCAAGATTTTACAAAGCTACATTTTATCTTGTGCTGCAAACAAAGACTTAAAGGGTTGCTTTGGCCCATCAGAACTCTGAGCTCACCTCCCAGAGGCCCAACAGCTGGGAGGAGGCGATGTCCTCAGGATCCAGTTGAAGTCCAGTTTCCTCCCATAACTCTCGCAGGCCTGCATCTAAAAGCTAATGCAAAACAAGAGGAAAAAAGAAAGAGGACACATTTAATATCTACAATATACCAATAAATGTCTAATCTTTATTTGATTAATAAGCCTCTGGTTATTTTGCACATATAATACCATATATAAATTAAGCATATTAATATTCTTATAAACATAAAACAACAGAAACATTTTTTATGTCTACCTCATTGCACAAAAATTAACACATGCAATTTTTTGAAGAACATATAGGTGTCTAAATTTATTGTTTACATCATGAAAAACATTGGTTTATATATTTGTAAGACCTGTCCATGTTCTGTAATACCTAGTGAAGTTCTAGACACTTCTACATTGATCTTGGTTCCGTGGTGCCCAATAAAATATATACATTTAATAATACATAATCAAAAAACAAAATAATTGCAATAAAATTTTTTTTTTAAAGTTTGTTTACATTTGCAGTATTTTAGCAGGAGAGATTTACAGCATTTGTCAGCCCTTCTTATCCAGAGCGACCTAAATTTATCTCTCTTTCTACAACTGAGCAATAAGGGATAAGGGCCTTGCTCAGGGGCTCACTGTGGTGGCTGGCTGGTGATGGAAATTAAACCCTGGTCTTTCTGGTATTAGTCTAACACCTTAAGCCATCCTTTCCCTTTTTGTTTTATGTATAGCTCACAACACGCTCTCGCGCGCACGCGCGGTTTCAAAACTGAAGTAAAAGTGAATACTGCGTAGCACCTACAGGTGGTGGATGACCTCAGACTTGCGCTAACACTGAACTTTGTAAAAAGAGTAATAGAGTAAATGGCCTGCTTAAAATAAATCTTAAAATAAAGATATGTGCCGAGATTCAAACCAGTAATAAAAACATAAAAGATGTGCTGAAATACTGTTGCAGTTTTTAGGCAACAGGATAAACCATTGTAAAATGTTTTAAACTTGTAGAAGAATACCCATAATTCAAGAAAAGGTGACATCAGTTTCACATCCTCTATATCATGGTACCGGTATAATTTCTCATTCAATTAGTATTTAAAAGAGACCCTTAGCTACAACACAATTCCAACATATCATTCATTCATCTTTTATACCCAATTATTCCCTAACTAGTTGGTCAAACAGACGAGCAACCACACACACTTACTCCTATGGTCAATTTAGACTTACCAATCAACCTTCTGACTGTAAGGTGCCCCCATGCTGCCCTCCAACATATCAATAATCCATCACTATTTTTTTACGATGTGATGACTTTCAAGTGCTTTAAATTAGTTGCAGCACTTCACTGACTAAAACACACTGGAAATGTCCCTTTGATTTGACCCTGACAAAAAGTTTAACAAGTAAAGAATGTTGTGCACTGTTTGAATACTTTTTGGATGCACACAGATTAATGTCATAGATGATTGTTTGGGGTAGTGGTTAGCACAGTCACCTCACTGTAGGTCAATTTCCAGGCAAGGAGTGGGTACAAGTGTGTGTGTGTGGTTGTTCAACTATGTTTGTCTAGCTACCCTGCTATGGACTGGTGCCCTGTCCATGGTGTACCCCTGCTTTTTACCCTTTGTGCACAGGGGTAGGCTCCAGCAGATCCTGTGATCCTGAACTAGGGCATAAACAGGTATAGAAGATGAATGAATAAATAAATGATTGGTTACTAGAAGTAGTTACATTGTTGTTTAAAACATGACTCAACTTTAAAATAAGTGTTTGATGTTCTTCTATGCTTCTTAAATGCACTTATATTATATAAGTCAAAGTGTGCCAAAATGCTTAAAATGTGCTTAAAATGCTTTTGACTAGCTTCAAAAATACCTTTTCATCCAATTCCAAGTGGCCACCTAGAGAATATTAAAACAACATTTAGACCAAAATAAAAATGCTGCATTATGTTAATAATATGCATCATGGCTCTCAAGGTACTTGCAATATCAACCATCTGCTGAGATTTCAATTGTTTTTCCTCCAACAGCTGCAGTTTAGTGTAAAACCTGAGCCTGAAATCTGCAGTATTGGCAGCAACATACTTACCAGGTGGGACCCACACATTAGGAAAAATCCTTAAGCTACTAGCGCGTCTGGTCAGCAGTAGCCTCTGATTGGCTGACTGGAGCAATATGGCCACGCCCACATCCACACCTCTCCGTAGAATGTCTGGAGGAATCGACGCCGCCTCTGAGGGAGAGAGCAATTTGATTGGGCAGAACGGCGCCCTCTAGAGGCAGAAAGTTAGTTTCATCCACAAGCAAAATCAAAGCTGACATTTTTTTTACAACACCGTTTAATAAACCATTTCGCATTTACATCATTTGGTGGGTGCCTTAACATGCGACACTGTTAGGCATTATTAATTAATTAATCTTCTATACCCGCTTATTCCCGAACTTTCCAAGGTCACGGGGGTCTGCTGGAGCCCATCCCAGCGCACACAGGGCAAGAGGCAGGGGGGTACACCTTGGACAGATCGCACACACACACTCACTCCTATGGGCAATTTACTGTCACCAATCAACCTAATGTACATGTTTTTGGGAGGAAACCGGAGTGCCACAGGACACGCGGGGAGAACATGCAAACTCCGCACAGAAAGACCCCGAACCCGGATTCGAACCCAGGACCTTCTTGTTGTGAGGTTGTAAGTCTAACCTTAAGAGGCACCGCCCTCTCCTGACTTCCTTCACACAAAACAAACTGGTTGTTTTCCAAGAAACAATTAACGGTTGTTTGATCTCCAACGTCGCCATTAAAGTGGCCAGTAATGCTCTAGAAATATAAAAACATTAAACAATGAGTAAAAATGTATAAGCGCTGACAAGTTACCGTCAGCCTTCTAACCTGAACGGACCTGAACAAACTGGGCACAGTGCGGAGCTACTCTTTCTTTAGATAAATGCACCAAGATTCTTCGTACTTTCTCCATTATTTCTAATTAAAATAACCAGCTGTTATCGTGAACAGGTTTGGCTTAAGAAATGTAGCCAAAACGGATACAATGACAGATCTGATATATCCTGTAAATGTTTGAAAGTTTCTGCAGATTAAAATATCACTGCGCTTGCTCGTCATGGTAAACGAGACTCCAAAATGGCTGCCGATTTTTCAAAATAAAAGTCAAGCAGTATTTGAAATGGAAGCCTATTCATTACAGTGAAAATGCACTATTAGGTTATACTATAAATCTGTTAAACAAATGTTTATTCATTCATTCATCTTCCTTAACTGCTTATTTCCGAATTCAGGGTCACGGGGGGGGGGGGTCTGCTGGAGCCTATCCCAGGATCTAGGACCTTCTTGTTGGGAGGCGACCGTGCTAACCACTTTGCCACTCCAAATGGAAAATATAAATTTTATATAATATATATTATATGATCTTTTTTTCTTTAACAGTATGAATTAATTCAACCAAAGTTCATTGAAAATACATATGTAGTATATATTTTAACAAACACTGCTTTTTAATAACTTTTGATTGGTACCTCTTCGATGGACTGGCAACCTGTCAAGTGTGTTCCCCCTGCCTTTTGTCCTATGTGCACTGTGATAGGCTCCAGCAGACCCCCTTGAACCTTAGTCAGGGAATAAGCGTGTATAGAAGATGAATGAATGCTAATTCAGCTCACTTCATCCTTTTATTTGAAGTCTGTCATCTTTAAAATGGAACCAGTGCTAAACATTTGCAGAACTGTGTTTAGAACATTTAAGGATGCAAACTGATTTCTGGAGGGAATGTCCAATGTCCTGCAGAGTTTACCCACAACTTGCCTTAACACACCTGGCTGTAAGTTTTAAGTTTACCTGGAAAACCCTAATTATTTTAGGTGTGTTTGTATAGGATTGGAGGTAAACTCTGCAGGCACTCCAGAACTGAGTTCATTTACACCGGACTTACATTTTTTCAATTAAAAAAAGGCAATATCTTTAAAAGCCTGTATAATCAACCACCAGAAGTGTATAATATAGTACACTATAGAAGTATCATAGTAACAAATAAGTTGCTAAGCTACCTTAAGTTTTCCATCTTTTTCCCCACAAGGGGGTTTATAAGAAATGGATTGGAGACAAAGGGAAAAATACACTTCAAGTAAATTGAGTTTATTTTAAACGTCAATCATTCATAAACACATAACACTCTATGATTTTCAATCACTTAATAGAAAGAAGTCAAAGAATACAGGCAAAATGTAAATCTGACATGCTGTTGTAAAGGCAATGACACACTGACACAAACAGTACCATGAACTGATAACATGCTTCCACAGGTGGAGAATACACCGGCTGAGCCCTTGAGTGAGGCTTCAACCTCTTACTTTTTGTTGTGAGTGTCCATTAATTTTGGTCACAAGTGGTGGCACTTACAGAGTTGGCAGTCATCATAGCTTTCCTGAAGTATCAGTAAATATAAAACAGGATGACAAAAAAGCCAAGCAATGCCAGTCAGTTGTTAATACCTATATAATCAGGACACAATTCTACCTCTAGAGAAACATTCCTAATTTCTTGAATACACTGTGCAATATTTGTTATGATTTTTAAGGATTCTTTTGTAAAGTCTGCCATCTCAGAATAAATAAAAAGTTCTTACAAATAGATTGCCATTATGTACTTTCGTTACATAATCCTAGTGTGTGAATTTATGAAAGTTACCCATTTTTTTTGTTTTATTGGTTGTCTCTTGACCCAGTTCTTTTTTTCAGTATATATTTTTTACTATCTTTATAATTTGACTGATGTTTCATGCAAGTGATGTTCTACTGTAACCTGCCACATACCCTTATTAAGTATAATATACATCTTTACTTATATCAAGCCCAGTACAAACATGGGTTATTATGGAGAATCTGTATAATTGGAATGGTGCTAAGCATATTGTAAAATTGCTAACTACTATAATTCTACTTCTAAACAGTCTTACAGTATTCACATCTATAATCTGCTCATTACTGATACTATTTAAGTATTTTCATGCAAACAAACTTGCTTAGTAGTGTAAATTGAAAGACCTACCTGCTGTGTAGCTATCAAAATTCATTGCAGTTTGTGAAAACAGCCAAATAACCAGAGCTAACAATTTTACAAATTTATTTACATTGTCACTAAATTATATTTTTTAATTGTGTAATGTAGTGGTGAAACTGTTTCTTTTCAGTGGTATGAAACTGTGCTAAAATTGTTGAACTTATGCTGTGAGATGATTTGTCAGTTCCCATTACGCACATTAGTCCTAACCTGTCCACCAGAACCATACTGTGCATTTGCAGTGGCGTTGGGAATAGGTGTCATCTCCTGGAAGCAAAGAAAATGCATTTTAAATGTGTTATTCATCCAGTATTTATTATCTTATATACCCACTCAGGGGCACAGGGGTCTGCTGGAGCCTATCCCAGCACACATAAGGCGAGAGGCAGGGGTACACCCTGGACAGGTTGCCAGGCACACAGACAAACAACCACACACACATTCGCACTCACTCTACAATTTAGAATCGCCAATCAACCAAATATACATGTCTTTGACTGTGGGAGGTAACCCATGCAAGCAATGGAAGAACATGCACAGAAAGACCCCTTTCCCTGGTTTTGGAAAAAGTCCAAAACCAGGACTTTTTTTGCAACAGTGATTGCTAAAAGTTATATGCAATAGCTACAAGTTAACATATTCACACAGGTAAGCAAAAGTAATTGGAATGTATACCCCTAATGCTTAACTCTTTTAAGTATTGGTTCTTCAATGAACAGTGTTACAAAGCAGCTTTAAAAGTGTGTGTACATTTTACAGCAGTATTCTTACCTTAATAGCACTAACAGATAAGGCATACACTCCAAAAAGCGCCACAACCAAACCGATAATACACACCAATACTAAAGAGCCAATCAAGGTGCCCAAAATGCCATTCACCAGAAACTGTAAGACAGAAAAAAAAGTATATAAGAGAGAAAAAAGCTAAAATCATATGATTTACGTTATGGTAGTACTTTAAGAGGCACACTTTTGCAGCTAACATTTGCGATTAGAAAAGCTTAAAATGATTTGAAAAGGAGCTTTACCCTCTCTTTTTCCTTGCTTTCTCTTTTCAGGTGAGAAACAGTATATGGTAAAAATGTTAACACCACACAATATCCTCTTGTGCAGCACAATTTCCTCTGCTTTTGACACTCCCACTATTTATCTCTATTAAAACCATATCAAACAAGTACATGTCTGAGATGCTGCAAAGCCTGGTTGAAGAACAGCAAGTGGTGTGTTCAAACCCACCACAAAAATGTTTGTGATATGCTGCATTATAATACCGGAGGTTGCCATTAAAAGATTAATGATAGCCATAATAGGAAGGTACGTTACACAACCTTTACCAGAACTTTAACAGAAGACCAATTAGAAGGGCATGGATTGATTTACTTTATTGGTGCATTCTCGCTCTGCAGGATTCATTAGATTTTTCCCTAGCATTTAGTATTTAGCATTCTGTGCTGCTTTTCTGCTTGTTTCTGTTGACCTCTCATATCAACAAAATGTCACGGAGATCGTATTTTATTGCCATTTTACTGGTTCATGTAAATACTACATGCAGATACAAATCTGCATGTTTATTGCTGACAAATAATTTATTTGGGATAACTGCATGTGCACCGGTGTTTCTAATAAAATTTCACTGAGTGTATAAAACAACACTGTGTCAGATGCTCATAAGCTATATTGGAAAATGTTATACTTTTTTGTAAAACGCTTCTAAAACTTTGTATTAAGTTGTCAATAATATTTAATAATAAAATTATATTTTAAAGGGTACTATTGCAGCAAACATTCTGGTTTATGGTGCATATAACAAAGCACAGAATTTAACTCACCTCCTTCTGTCCCTCTTTATCTCCTTCTCCACAGCAAGCCCACACTGAATGGAGTGGGTCACAACACCACTGAAACAAGCAGGGCAGAGCCTGGAGTCACACCATTCTCAGCGGTGATACACACCTTCTTAGATAACCTTCATCTATTTATTTAGTGTGAAATATTGTTTATACAACTGGGACATTCTTTACATTATAACTAACTTACCAGAGGATCCAAAATTAGTGATAATTGTAAGGCATATATAAATGCATATCACTGTATTAGGATTGCAAAAAGGAAACACAGATTGCAAAAAGGAAACACTGTGTGTCACAGGTAGTAGCTGACAAAACAAAAATCCGATGATCTATTTTTTATGTGAGCGACTGTACCTAAGTAAATTAATGTTAGTGAGTATAACATTTTCCAATTTGAGCATCTTGAATACACTGCAGCAAAAAATTTAATAATCGTACACATGAATGTAATTGCAAATTCGACATTAAATTCTACACCTTTGTTGGAGATGTGTCCATGGCATAGATGTATTATATAATAACCACAGTCTAAGTTGTGGAAGGTAGCAGATGTTTACCTCAGTGTCTCTGTAGTAGTAGGATTCGCCACGAAAGGGTACATGTCGGGCTATGAGACCAAATCCCACAATATCAAATGCTGCGGTTAGTAACTGTAATACAATGGTGGTTCCCACCTGTAAAAAAACAAAAATAAAACAAAAAATGTAAACTCTATATTGAAAAGAAAATTCCACAGGTAAATTGCAGGCATCTCGCCTACTACAGTGCTGATTTCAATAGGGTTGTGCCCCGAGTCCAGAGTGAATGAAATCAATCCCAGAAGAGAGTAAGTGAGCAGCAGAGTGACAAATACTGATACTATTGATACTGGCAAACACTCAGATAAAAAAATCGGATAAAAAAAGGAAAAGCAAAAAAGAATTAAAAAATGTTTAAAAATAAAGATCTTATATTTATGACTGTTATAAAGAGGTAAAAAAAGATTTTACAGTCAAATCAGCATTTTAGCTGAGCTGTTAAAAGTGCATTAGAGAAGTGCATGAAAGATGAACCATTGAATGGATTACTTACTGGATTACTGGCTGCACTAAACCTATATTTCAAGCAATAATTTCACTGCTAAATCAACATAATCATAATAATAAGTGTTTTTTTTTTAATTAGCTACTTTAAAAAAGTCTTTAAACACGTGTCTGGAAAGCTGAAAAAAACCCACCAAGATTCAGCATTCAGTCAGCACTGGGTGCTATCCAATTGGCTAGAACACATAGTTTCTTATATGGAAACAGATGCATTTTTGCAATTATTTTTCATTTCATGTGAGAGAAGAAAATATCATACCAGACATTTAGAGGGTCTCCTACCAGCATGCACCAAAACAATTCCAGCAATAATGAGCTGCAAGAAAGAGTAATAGAAAACACGCATCACTTTAATAAGTCAAAATAAGAATAAACCAAATCATTATTACAGAAAAGCACTTTTGTTTGATGAACCCTAACCCTAATTTAGAATTCTAAAGGATCCTGTACTTATGACTTTATGCATATTTTGGCACCTGTATCGTTAAAAAAAACTACATAAATAATCTTCATAAGTTGAGAAGATTTACACCTTACTTGAGCACCATCCAGAATAAGGATGATGACCTCCCGTTGGATATGATAGTGCAGTTTATACACAATCGTGCTCAAAATGACGGTCAGCAAGCCAATGATGATCTGCACTGCCTTTTGAACAGACAGACAGATACTTTATTCATCCAGGACGAAAAATCAAAAATTAAAAAAAGATAAATGCAGTATTATTTCATATATGAAAGTTACAGATGCTCTGTAATTAATATTAGGGCTGCAAAACTTACGTCACATTTAATATTATTCCGTTACATTACACATAAATGTACTTTGTATAAATGTTCAATTGTCAGATAATAGTCAAAAATAGTCTTTGGATATTTTTTCCCATAATTATTACATAATTTTATATACAACTTCATTTATTTTAAATGTGGGGGAAATGTCCATTTCAGCACTGCTGCATCTCTTTGCTTACGTGTTTGTTTATGTACGTGTGTCAGAGAGAGAGAGAGAGAGAGAGAGAGAGAGGAAGAGGGAGAAAGAGAGAGATTGTTGATATGGGCGTTTCCCTGTAGAATCGGCGGAATTTTAATTATATAAGTCAATTACGAAATGACTAACACTAATGTCAGACTAAATAGGGTATAAAACCTATGCTTTAGAAAAATTAAATCCCTGATCTCATTGACGTGTTCAAAGGCGAATAGTCTATACCGCATAATGGTCTTTTCCTAACAGAAAAAAACTCACCCCGAGAGTTTTGGGCTCACTGCTCTTGAACGCCTTAATTTGAGACGGATACAGCGACATGATGCTCTGTGTGTGAGCCAAACACAGTCAGCGACACGACATTAATAAGCAAAGAACAGTCTGGGACAGAACCGCATCTCTCTCTCTCTCTCTCTCTCACACACACAAACATGCGCACTTTTTTCACAATCCTTAAACAAACGCAAGCGGTTTCAAAATCACAAATGCAACAATTGCATTGACATTCAGGGTGTTCAAACATGTCCTACCTTAAGCCCTGCAGAGGCTGTGATGAAGAACCGAGGAGGAGTCTAAACCGCTGCAGTACCTTTAATGCAATCCGGACACAGCCAAACGAGGGCGGAATTGCGGCTCACTGCCTCCTTCTTCTAAAGCAATCTTGAATGCAAGTTCAGATTTATCTGTGTGGTATTTCAAGCTTGGTATAAATGATGTAGATGCTCTTGGGTCTGTAAGTATGATGTGGCAAACTGCAGTCACTACCACTGGGTAGTAGTGGGTGCAGGAGGAGAGGAAGGTGATGCTAAATAGTTTCAGTCTGTGTGTGTGAAAAGGACATCTACTAAATGCAGACACAGCATGGTAGGAAAGGTATTGCCTCACTACATTACTACGCTGTGAGGCTCAGTCTATAGGTATAATGTCATTTAATCAGTAATCATAATGAGAAGAAAAACACACATAGAATGCATTTCTTGAATTTATTACATGAAATTTAAATGTAATATTATTGCTTTGTATCTGTGACTCATACAATAGTGAAATCAATGACTGAACAGTGCAAGTACTTTTCTAAGACATAATACACTCAAATCAGTAAATTGCTTCTATACTGCAGGTTTACTTAGGGCTCATATGCAGGGGGTGAGGCCACTTTTGTGTTCAGCAAAGCTTCCGGGCTGCTGCATTCCCCCTGCACCACTGCCACTTGGTCCTGCAAATTAAATAAGAAGAATATGCATGTTAACACTGTATTTGTATGAACGGTATATGTTAAATATTTGGACATTTGTCTGAAAGCCAGGGGGTGCAGAAGACATTTTCAAAGTGTGTGTAGTGAGTAAACAGGACTGAAAGCAAAATGGAATAGAATCCCAAGCTGGGAAAAGAAATAGAATCCCAGACTGTGAAATTTCTTTGTTACAGCAGCATTAAAATACCATTTAAAAAAACATTAGAATATACAGAATAATAAAAGCTATTTAAAAAAAAGGATTTAAAGTAAAAGCCCAGATATTAACAATAGGGTTCCAGATATTAACATTAGGTTTTCAGAAGGTTGTAGTCATTATTATTATTACGATGAAGTTGGTGAAATACTTACATACGAACGAATCCGCAAAATGCCCGCAAAAAAAGTCACTTTGGGAAAATAGGAATAGGCGACATACATGCTGGCTAACACCAAAAGTTATTTTATTTATGTCAATAAAGATGTCAATATTAAAACTTAAGATTTTTTTCCTAGTCTGACCAATTACTACAGGTAAATCACTGCAATAAATGACTATTTTTCAGCAGCAATAATCAGGCAAACCTGCGAGTACTGTTAAGTTTACTGGCAATGTTTATGTTTAATATGGCTAACTTCTGGATTAATTATATAAAGTAAAACACTCTATATAACATCTTTTATTTGTCTAAGTGACAAGAGTTTGATGTCCAATTCACGTCTTGTATTGTCATAGTCAGATCAATTTGCAACACTGTAGCCAAAATGTATGATTACCATTCTTCTGTTCATCTGTAACATTAATTTAATTAATTAGGTTTAAGGAAAAAAGGTATTGTCAATCAACAGTCTTTGTAGTGGAAAAAGAAACAAGAGTACCCAGAGAAGCATGGGAAAAATATGCAGAAAAGGCTTACCAATTTCAACCAAGAGGGTTGTACATTGGCTTTGCAGGAGAAGATGATACTTGTTGTACATACGCACACCCCCAGAACAGACAAAATCAGCAGCATGCCCTTTATTCCATTTAACACTCCCTGGAAAATATCAGAACGTTGTACATTTAAGGCCTATCAACTAAACCAGGCCAAATTATGGTTTGGGAGTTTATAACATTTGTAACAAAAAAGGAGATTACCTTCAGACTACCAGCAATATATATGCAGTCATAGTAGTAACTTCCACCCGAAGTTATACAGGAGCTCAACTTAGTTTGGACGGTAAAGGCAAAGCAGAAATAGCAGATTCCGGACATGGCCAGCAGAGCACTGATGATGTTTAGGGCAATTGCACTTTTAATCTAACCAAAAATGATACAATAACATTGAATATACATTTATATATGTATACAAAATATACAGTATGTACATTTTGATACTGTAAGCTCAGTATGTAAAAGAAAAAAGCACTAAATTGCTTCTTGTTATTTTCCAATACATGATTTACTCACAGTTGAAGGACAGGTGCCCTTGTGTGCACTCAAGGTTACAGATCCAGAGAAAATGAACTAGAACATATTAGTGATTTGTTTATATTTTTGTGAACAGTTTTGTGGTATCTGTCTGCTTCTTGTCACTAAATCAATAATAGTGGAAATTTAGAACCCTTTGGTACAAAGGTGTTTTTGCAAACAAACCAAACATCAATTTTGTCAAGTTGCAACTTTGACAATCAACATATAATAAAGTTCTACTGCTTTACAGTTAGACGTGTTATAAAATAACAAAATGCTTTCTTAGCTTTTTTGCTATGACTTGCATATAGCAGAAATGTCACTAGGTGTTGCTAGAGCCAGGGCTGTTTATACTCACAGAAAGTCCAAGAACCATAGGAATTTCCCCATAGAGAGTTTGTGTGAACCAAGTAATTGCTCCCATAGATATCATTATGATCCCAATCATGATCTGCACAGTCTAGGAAAGGAATAAAATAAGAAACAGGTTTATTGTAAAAAATAAAAAGAATAAAGTTAGAAAAAGAAATCCACATTCAGATTTGACTGGTTCGCCTAATTATAGCTGCATCT
>JAOTQW010000036.1:13094617-13111602 GCA_026260075.1 Sisor rabdophorus | reverse complement strand
CGATAAATGAAGACATGAAGTTAGTGGGGGTGAGTGAGAAGGATATAGAGAATAGTGGTAGGTGGAGACAGGTGATTCGCTGTGGCGACCCCTGAATGGGAGCAGCTAAAAGGAGAAGAAAATGGAGGTCTGGAATTGAAGTCACATCTTAAAGTGAAGTGGAAAACCGCACTACAGGCGGATCCAGCTTTGATGTAATGTCTTTAAAACAAGTCAAAATGAGGCTTACTGGTGTATGTGTGGCTTCCATGTGCATGCACGAACTCACTACGTCTCCTTCTTCAGTTGTAGACTCCGTGTCATGCTACCACTAGAGTAAAAACTGATAAGTGGTCTGTGTTTACCATCTGCAGAACCACTTCTTTATTGGGAAGGGGGTCCTTGTTGATCGCCTATAATTTCCACCTGTTGTCTATTTCATTTGCACACCAGCATGTGACATTGATTGTCAGTCAGCGTAGGCAGTTTGATTTCACAGAAGTGTGATTTACTTGGAGTTACATTGTGTTGTTCAAGAGTTCCTTTTTTTTAGTAGTGTATAATTGCACAACAGTCATTTATCTTAAGAACACTTTCCTAAACATGATGATGAAAACAAAACGAATTTTGGTTGGTTGTTTTGTATTTCTGTCAGACGCCATCACAGCATAAACTATTATGCAGGCCTGGTTCTTGGCAGCTGTAGACGGGTGGGTTGACAGATATCCTGGCCAGACAATTTTGGGGGGGATTTTAAAAAAATATATATATTTATGCTATTGGGTGCCCTTATTCAGAGCAATTTACAGTTAGCTCATTTATAAAGCTGAGAAGCAGAACTTCTTTGTTATTCCAGAATTCTGGCCACACAAGACTGCTCTGACTTCGTGAGTTGGAAATCACCAGTTATTAAGTTAATAAGCTGTTAAAGCTACTAAGCAAAAAGTTGAATAAAGCATGGTGTAAACAAATGACTACACAAGTTATGGGCACTAAATAATACAACACTTAATACTGTTCACTAATATAGAAGTGAGATTACCTAAACAGTAAATAATAACATATTTATGACAATTAATAGTTTTCTTTTAGTTATTCAATAATCACTATTTTTGATCTTTCAAAAAGACTACAGTACTGAACAAAGTACTGGGATATGACAAGTTTGTATTCGATTTATATTTTTAATAACATTTATAAAGGGCGACACAGTCACATAGTTGTTAACACGGTCACCTCACAAAGGTTGGATTCCCGGGCAAGGGGTTTTGTGTTTCCATATTCTCCCCTCAATTGCAGGGGTTTACTCCGGTTTCCTCCCTCAATCCAAAAACATAGGGTGATGGGTGATTCTAAATTTCCCATAGAAGTGTGAGTGTGGTTGTTCGTCTACGTGTGGCCCTTTTAATGACTGGCGACCTGTCCAGGGTGTACCCCTGCCTCTTGCCATATGTGCGCTGGTATAGCCATCAGCAGACTCCTGTGGCGGGTATAGATGATAAATAAACTAATGAATGGACATTTATAAATATAAAGGAAAAGCCTTTGAGATTTTCCTTATCATAGTAATATTATACAAGACTTGGAGGTAAAGCTTGTATGGTACCGTTGGTGCAAATTTAATGCCATGTGAGCAGCTTATTTTATACACAAAACTTGTGTGACCTGTTAAAAATAATGTTATATTCTTATCGTAAATATAAAATATTTGTCATCAGGTTTTGTATACATAATGATTGTACAAATACAATTTGTAATAATGATACTTTTGTATTTTTGATTATACTTTTATATTTTTAAGATGGTTTAAAGTAATAGCAACATTTATAAGGAATATCTTATGTGAGCCATACTGGAAAATCAAGTCCAAGTGGCAAAAATAAACAAATATTTTTACTATTTTTATCTCAATCACTTTAAATCTGAAACCTCCAAAAGTCAAGCCACACATCGGGCTCAGTAATACATTAAAAAAAATACTATTGCATAGATTTAGAAAAGTTGAACTAATTATTAATAAGGCCCAGAATGTTGGAGGAATGAAGGTTCTAAAATTATAAGAAAAAATTTGCAGCATAATATTTTACAAATATGTAAGATTTCACACCTGTTATGTTAAAACAGAACGAAATCTTGTAGTTTACTTACATGGGATGCCACATGTTCTAAGAAAACTGCCATTTAGACTGCATAGCATATAAACCCCTCAAGGTATATTTTTATGCATTAAAAACTAAAAATATTTACCTCTGAAAATGTAGGAATTAGTGCTTTTGTTTGGCTGTACAACAATGGCTTGCAATAATATGTTTTTAAAAACTAACCCATGGTTTGAAAAACACATTGTTACAATAGTTAAAATGATTGTCTGTCCATTAAATATATTTATCGGAGTTTGGTATTTCTGGAAAAACTCAGATTTTCAAATCATGTGCTGGACAAAGAAATCCATAACTCATTAATTATTATGGAGACCCACAGAGTTTTAAGGGCCTCGATAAAAATAAAAAACAAGCAATACTTAATTCAATTTAAGAGACTCCTGTTCACCTGCTCCTAAAAAACATCTTTCTCTGTTATTTATCTCCATGTGATAGTCTTATGATTGGACTATACACCGGTTAGGACTGAGGTCCACTTAGTCAGCCTGCCATGGTAATGGAAAGCTTACATAAGAGTCTGCCTTCTTCCATGAGTCACTGTCTGTTCACTTGGGCATGCTGTGTATTCAGGAGAAGCTATGGAGCATATCATCATCCCTTCATCTTTCCTCCATCTTTTCCTCCTGCTCTGAAATGCTGTGTTTGATTAGCTTCATTACCATGTCAATTGGCAGGGCTGGGCTCAGCAAGGGGCATGGTATGTAGAACCTCGTCTAACAGCTGCAACGCTCTGTGGAGATGAACCTCTATCCAGCATGGGGTTTGTTTGATGCTCTGGCGTGGGTAATCGGGTCCCCAACCCTTCACAAAGCTCAGACGCAAGATACACAGCCGACGCAAATCATCAACTCCTATGCCTGCTGCAGCAGAAAAACCTAAGACAGAACATGACAGACAAATACTGCATCAATGAATTAATATACTATATTACCTAAATTAACACATCTACTATGACAATACATCTTTATTCCAACAAAAAGCCACAGACTTACCAATAGCTGGGGCGATTCCCCCAACACTGCCAGGTCCTGGAATATTTCCAGCCACTGCTGCAGCCTGTGCAGCTGCAGCTGCCTGTGCAGTTGCTGCTTGCTGCTGCATCTGTCTATGGCATTGACGCAGGTCAAATACCTAGTTGAAGAGAATAACAGGGAAAAATTCAGGATAGAAAGCACAGGAATTATATTACAATTTGTAACTTAGTAAATTTGAGGACAGCTAAAATTCTTGAAGATTTTACTGTAGATTTTTCAGTGTTGGCTCCTCTAACTAAACTAACTAATGTCTTAACTAAAACGAGTGAAGCAAACAGATCTATTAATTAACATCTATAGTGTCTCATCATATATTGTAAAAGGATTTGTACAACAATGATTTTGCTTATTTGATATAGAAATAAAAGACTACAAAAAAAAGAATTACCATAGCCACTAATTTTTTGATAGTGGTAACATTTGGCATGAAATAACGAAAAATACATTGGTTAAAGCCCTAAACTACACTTTTTAAAAAAACATTTATTCATCTTCTATACCCACTTAGTCACTAACTCCAGGTCCCAGGGTCTGCTGGAGCCTAACCCAGCGCACATAGGGTGAGAGGCAGGGGTACACCCTGGACAGGTCACCAGTCCATTGCAGGGCTAAAAACAACATTTTAGTGCATAGTACATAAACTATGTATTCAATTCAGTCAACCGTAATAATATTAGAAAGATCCGGCACTGCTGGGTAGCGTCCAGAGCACACTAGTTCAACACCTAGAGCAACAATTATGTGTTTGTTGTAAGGGCTCTTTTAACCTTATTGCCATATAGTGTATCTGTGTTTAATGGGGAAGTATTTTTACTTTGACATATGCTCCTGGGTAGATTTTGTGTACAGCATCCCCTGGTGCTCTTCCTGCCTCCCTGTCAAGGTAGTAGCTCTGTACAAAGACAGCATGGTCACTGAGACATCGCATCCACACGTCTCCCTCTCCACGACACTCTAGCTGCACACCTTTACCAATATGGAGCCTGGGACACAGACCCATAAGCGAAGCAGAGAGAATGTTATGTCAGTCATTATTGATACAATATTGCATAATAATACAATAAAAGAGGAAATTGTGTATAATTGGTATGTGTATGGTTTTTTAAGTCGCTGTGCATGCAGCTCCATGTAATGACACAAAGCCATTTTATATACTCTCACCGTGCCCTCTCACTGGCATCTGTGCGGTGCACGTTACTTAGCTGCCCAAGACAAAAGCGGTCTCCTCCAGATGGATCCACATAACCATCTATAGTTACCAGGGGACAATTAGCCAGGACTTTAAACATCTCCCCAACCTGAATATCCATCTCAAAGTAGGAAATTGAGCACCAGAACTCTGGACCTTTAGGTATAAATGATGAAAAACATTTTTACTAAAGAGCACTGAAATGTTTGATAATGGGAAAAGTTGTGTATTTAATCAGTTAAATGTACCTGGATGGTTGGAGACAGGCTGTGGGTAAGAGGTAGGAGTGTGATGTTGGGACCCTAGTGAAAGAAAAAAATAATAAATAAGAGTATATTTGAATAAAAAGTGCTTCTTTATAAATATCAACCATGCAAGCAGATGCAGAGATTTAATACCAAATGAAAAACAAGTAATTTACATACAAAAATGCCCAGTATGCTGGGGAGGACCTTGCTGGTGACTCCGCCCATTCGTCTGAGACCCCATAGGTGTATATGAGGCAGTGCTACTGCCTGTCCAAGTTGTTGCTGTGATGTTGAAGACAGCAGGTAATTTACAGATTTTAATATATATTATTCAAAAAAACATGTCCAATGTTTTATTACATAAAATTCCAAGAGATTTCGGATTTAAATGTAGACTATTGCCATTACTCACTGTGGTAGGAGGACTGTGCCTGAGTTTGTTTTGGGGTGCTATAATCAACCTGACTGCAGCGATCGGCATCATGTTGCTGAACTGAGGTTTGGGTGCGTGTTGTTGTGTTTGTTTGTGTGTGTGTAGGGGTGGTGGGGGGAGAACAGGATGCCAAAGCCCTGCTCTGAACAGAAGCAATCTGCAGTATCCCCTCTGAATGGCTACTAGGCAGTGACATTCTAGAGCTGCTTACTACACGAAAACAGATTAACATTAGACAAAAGAAAAAAACATTACAGTTGGTTACACATATGCAAGTTGTAATAGTATGACCAACATCTGTTTTATATTTTACATTATATATATATATATATTAGTAATAAGAATAAGATAAAGTTTATAAAATATAAAGGCCTTAGATTTCAAACATAAAAAATACTATGCTAAACAATATAAAGTGGCATGCAAAACATATTTTACGACATGATCATAGGATCTGTTAGTAACACTTACAAGGTGGTGACAGAGGCAAGCTGGGATAGAGTGTTACTGAAGGAGGCGCATGGTTATGGGGCTCTGGGGGCAGCTGGAGGGGGGGTAGCTGTTGGCTGTAGTGATCCGGGGTATGATGGTCCTGTTGGGAGGGCATTCTTGTTGGACCGTCCATCTGAACACAGTCATGAATATACTCTTCCTTTATCGGCCTAGCTGTGAATGGCAGGAGGCAGCAGTAAAATGCATGGCAATCTAGGACTAAGAGGCAGTCTTAACAAATAGCTGCCAACCGTGCATATATTAATTATCTGATTACGTATTGCCTAGCCAGTTTTAATAATAAGATGCAATTATTTTTCAAATATTAGCAATTATTTTCATGAAAAAGCAACAGAATTATGAATGTTTATATTATTATAAAAACCACACACACACATACACACATTTTGCACTATTCAGAAATGTAATCGCAAACAGACACAGACAACATTAGTGATTCTGTTTGGCTTTTCTACCTGTGGTATGCAAGCTTAGTCCAACTGCATAGGAAAAAAAAAACCAGAAAGAATACAAATCTTTAGTCGTAACAAACTAACACAATTACTATATTTCTATACTACAGTCTTATTATGTATCTTATTCTGTTTTTATGTTTTTTAGTGCAGACCACACATACCGATTCCTGGAGACACCACCCGTTCATAGTGATAGGGGTTGACACATACATTGTCATACTTGAGATCGAAGGCATACTGGCAAAACTTGACATGTTTGAGCTCGTTTTTGTGAAGGTCTGGCCAACGCCACAGTCGAGCATATATGACATGAGGAAAGCCTTTTCGTCCTGCTACCTACAAATACATACAAACAGGGGGTGTTACAATTATGGCATGGTACTGTAACTGTAGATATTTACAAGATATTTACTAACACAAAAGAAGGCAGATAAGAAAGCAAGTGGCAAAAAGTACATTAGCTAGTAAGTAATTTCTTTTAACATTTCTACTATATTCTCAACACCCTGACTGAAAAAGCAGAAACTGAAAAAAGTCTGATTCTTATATGACTGAATTTATACAGAGGCTCCTGGTCAAACGGGACATGATTCATTTTTTTTCAGCCTTTCATACGACCCAAAGCATTAATATTGATAATGTTATGTGTGTATTTTGTAAAAACATTGTAACACCAAATATAAGTCAGTAAGGTTGAATATAAGTATCTGTCCTAAATAGTAAATGAAACAACCAACTAAGTTTTTTGCTTGGAACCTTATTAAAGGCATATAATGGTGAACATACTGCCCAGAATATACTGCGAAAACAAGCCGAAAACTTGTAGATTGTGTACATACTTCAAATGCTGACACTCTTAGACCAACACCCACACACATTTTGAGACACAGACTCCGAGACAGACAGGCCTTAACCTAACCCTGCCCCTTTCCTGTGTCTCAGACAAAACAACCCTCTTTCCCTCCACCCCTCCTTCTCCTGTTCTCTCTCATTCCCTTTCTCTGTCTGCAACTGGGGGAAGGGAAGTCAACCCTCAGTCTTTCTTCTGTAGTTGTTTCTACATCAGCCAAGAGTACATAACTATATTAACATCAAGTTAACAAAATTGCAAACTGCTGAAAGAAACAGGCAACAATTCTGAACTGAACTGGTGTCCTGCCTTGTCTGTCAATATTTCCCACTTAGGAAGCACTTGCCTTTTGGAGACCTTGACCTACATTCAGTCTAGAAGCAATAATGAAAGCAAATACGGGGTTAAGTTTTGAAACTTCATGAAAACACTTTAAGTTTACAACAGTAACTGCTCTGTTATCCTCGGCAATGCTGATCAAAATATATAAAGCCCAAACACTGAGAAAATGGCATATCAGTCATACAGCAAAGATTTACATAACTGTGGCATTTAACAATATTTTCGACTGGGCTAAATAAAATAAAAAAAGAATTTGCTCTTGTTTGATCACCTTATAATGGATGTCTAATTAAAACCTCTCTATACATTAAACTAATATTTTGATAAAATGCATGACATAGCAACTTTTAGTTCTGCAAGTTTCCTTAAAGAAGTAAAAAGTGCTGTTTCATCCTTGGTAATGCTCAGACCTGTAGTCTGCCGTCCAGTGTCCTTTGGATGGTAACACATTTGCTGGGGTGAACACCGTTAGTAGTGATAGCAGTTATAAGGGAATCCAGCTCATCCTTCTTCTCTTTAAGTTTCTTGACAAGGCTCTCGATGGCACGCTTCGCAAAGCCCTCGTTTTCTCCACCCTGCCTGTGGCACATCAGACTATGTACGATGCTCAAACATGCATCACTGCTACTGGGAGAGTTAACAGACATATTTTTGTCTAGGTAGGGGTGGAGAAGGAGACAAAACACATTTTAAAAACGCAAGCTTTTTAAACACTGTAGACAGAAAACTAATCAGAGCATGTCTGAGCTAACTTCGAATCACAGACAGGGGATAACAAAGATGTATTTAAAAGTAAATAAACACTCAGATTAGATTAAGATTGCTTAGAATGTATCGGTGGAAACGACAGTACTTTAAATATTATATATTGTACATACAGTTTATATGTAATTCCCCTCCCCCCCAAAAAACTAAAATTTATTAACACGTAGCAACTAGTTTGAAAAAAGTTTTCATGCAAGTCTAAGTAATATTTCTGTTCGAACTCACGTAATAATTTGATTAGTTATTCATCCTAATAATCATATTTAGATTATATTAAATATTATAACATTTTATTTATCATAGCTTAATCGGTATACAAAAAAAACGTGGGAAATATAGTTCGAGTAAGCTTGAGTAAAATAGTGCGCTTACTGGTTTGAGAAGTCACGTGTATAAATCTTTCTAGATATTTTTGCTGTCTCCTCCTCTGTCCCGTCGCTGAAGTTCTGCGTGTCTCTCTGTTTATCTGTCTCGCGCCCTCATTCGCACATCCTGCCGCTCCCAGAAAGAGTAAGAGAGGGAGGGAGAGAGAGTTAGAGAGAGGAGGGGAGGGGGGGGGTTACTGAATCTAGCCAATCATCACACATTTTTCAGACAGACAGACTACACAGAATGGCAATCAACAGTGACGTGGGTGTGTGTCTGTTTCTGTCAAAATTTCATTAGGAGTTATGTGCATCACTGACCGAAATACCTTATAATATAGAAGAGATCAGGTTGTGCAATATGTACTGTAGTGTAGTCAAATGATAACTAAAGGAAGGCCTTGTGATTTATACTGTTTTTTTCTGTACTAATATTTTACAAATTGAAATAAAATGGAAAATTGGGAAACCAGTAAAAAATATTTAATAAAATGTATATATTAATCATAAGATCACATAATTAACACATTTAAGCTATATATCATTATAATAATGTCTATTTAAATAGACTAATTCTATTTGATTTAAGATTCTTTAGTATCACTATAATTGTCACTCTGTAAGTTCTAAGTACAGCAAATTATGAGCAATCCTTGCAGTGCAAGACAGTTAAAATAAAAGCAGATAAGGGGTGGCGCGGTGGTGGTTGGCAGTTCTCCCCATATCAAGAAAGTCCCGGGTTCGATTTCTGGTCAAGGTCTCGCTGTACGGAGAACTTCCCATGCTTGCATGGGTTTACTCCTGGTGCTTCATTTTCCTCCTAGAACGGTGACTCTAGTGCACCAGTTTCCTTTAAGGTCGGTAACTGCTAGTGGGTGTGGTTGTTGATCTATGTGTGGCCCTGCGATGGACTGGCGACCTGTCCAGGGTGTACTCCTGCCTGTTGCCCTATGTGTGCTGGAATAGGCCTCAGCACCCACAGCTAATTAAGCTGTTATAGAAAATGAATGAGTGGGGTAAGCTCCAGCAGACCATCAGCACCCAGAGTGAATGAACATGTATAGAGCTTTACAATATTGCATGATAATTGAATGAAAGAGAAATAGTGTTAAATAAAATATTCCACAATAGTTTAGATGGATAACATGTTAGAATGTCGTGGATTGTTAACTTATAATATAGCAAAATGTAAACATGAATAAAATACAAAATAATGTAAGCATAAGTAATGCAGCAAAATTTTAAATGAGTATAAAATATAAAAGCACAAAAAAAGCAGTCTGAGAGTGAAACCTAATTTAGGAGGTCTTCTAACTGAAACACGCAGATGAAACAGTAGAGGGCAACATACAACTGGTCTCAACTGAGCTAAACAGTTTACAGCCGTAAATCTAAATATAGTGAATCCTGATGGTCTGGTTCGACCCGCCGGCCCCACCGTTATACAGAGAGAGAAACCAGTGATTTACAAAGCTTAAGACACACTTGTACGCTGAGTAAGTGAAAGAATAGGTAAACGTATTGCTTACTTTGGATTGATTTTTGTTTTTCGATTAATTTATTAGGGAATTGTTTAAAATTCTGGACCATAGGCCTTATTGTGGATTTAAGTGAAAAGATACATCATTTTAATCCGGTAACATAACATCACCAGTTCAACATCCAGAAGCATTCAGGAAATTGATTAATGTTTAGGCCCATAGAGCCGGTTACTAAATTTAATATTGCTTTATATATAGACACTGAAGAGTATTATCCAGTATAGCTAGAGAGAAGTTTCTAGTGTGGTACAATTGATGTGAAAATAATTGCAGCTACTGTAACCAAAAGACAATCCTTAAATAGTACTAACAAGGGCACATGTTTAGAGACTTGTGTATTATTGTTATCAAGTTTGTGCCAATGGTTAAATACCTGATTAACTGTATGCCAATTGAAAACCTTTCTGTTTATCTGCCTTTCTCAGTTAAGTTTATTGGGTTTAATATTTTTTGCATCAAATAACCCAGTTAGGTGTTTTTCTTTACTTTTCTTATCTGCCTTATAAATTGATCAAACATGTATGGTAACTCTTTATTAGCAAGTGTAACAATATGCAAAATATATTAAATATTACAATTTTAATTTGTACAGTTTATAATATCTGCATAATTTGTTTGTGCTTTTTCTCCAGTTGTTAAGGATGGATTTAGCATCTTCCCAAATTTTGCTGAAAGGCAACTCTTCCATGTCATTAGATGAGCGGTGAGAATAGAAATCACTAAGAAAAATATATAGAACTTAACTTAACTTATATTCTGGGCTAAATCTTGGGTTTGTTTATTGCCATTAATATTTTTTGTTTTATTGGCCCCTCCAGCTTTACCATAATGTTGCAGAACCGGCAGGCACCTTTATCTGACATCATAGACACTGTGCCCCAACACCTGACTGCTTTAGCTTCATTAAAGAATCAGTGGCTGGTTCAGGAAATAGCCAGCCGACCTACAGTTATGGCTGCCCTTCAAAAGACATGGGTAAATTTTACAACATACATCCAGAAAGACATACTAATATGGTTTATGAAATAATTAATAGTCCACAGCTGTGTTCGTCATTTGTGTAAGTGTTCTAGTGTCAGTGTGTGTGTTACATGTGTATCCAGGCTCCCCATGAATAAATAATTGATGAAAATTAAAGCTAGAATGATAAAGCTTTAAACCTTTTGGTCTGCGGTGATTATAGTCGTTATGGTATTTTTGCTATATGAAGCTTTTTCTTTTGACCAGAAGATAACAGAATATTTTAAATGTATACTAAAAAGCATACATTTTTAAAAATTCTGATTGATTTTTAGGTTTTGGCTCTGTTATTAAGGAATATTTTATGTCTTTACACCTATAGAGTGTAAAACAGCACCAGTTGAAAGGTAGCATCAAGGCAAGGCTTGGGAGGCGCATGCTGAGGGGAGACCTGCATGATATGTCAAAATTCTGGGAACAGCCAAGGGGAAGAGGGATTCTGATGAGTGAAGCATTTTCACAGAGATGTAAGTGGTAATAAACTTTAAAATTACTTTTTTATCTGTGACGCCATACATTTTTACTAAGTCACCTGTTCCTAAGGCTGAAATAGCACTCCACCCTACACCATAATACTACTTCCTCTGTGTTTAACGGTTGGCAAAAGGCATTCCTTTTTCGAATATATTTTTACCTCTTTCGGTAAAACGAACTCTTTTCTTGTTGCCTAACCTGGGCTCATCAATCCAAAACACTTTATACCCATGTTCCAAATGTCGTCCATTTCTTGTTTTTAGGGGTTTTACTTTATTTTTCCTTTTTCAGTAATGTTTTATTTCCTTTTACTCCCAGTTACTGACGCACTTCTGAACAATGCTTCTCCTAACACAGTTCTTCTCAGGTCTTACCTCAGACCTGTCACTTGTCTGTCTAACTGTTTCTTCTCTCCCCTTTTGTTTCTGGTCTGAAATGGGGACATGTCAGTTTAAAGTGTATTTTACAGTGGTTGGACTACATCTTGCCTTCTTGGCTGTGTGGCGGTAACTCCAGCCAGCATTAAAAAGGTTGTTATTGCACATGTTCACTTAATGGTTAACTAGTTACCTTTTTTACCTTAGCCATGTTTAAATTATTATGATAGTTTTTAGCATATTGATCAGTTTAAAAATATTTCATTAGCTTTATAGGTATTGTAATGGCCAATATTTTGGGTAAGAATTTTAATTTGTATAAACAATTAAGGAAAAACATATAGTGGCAGATGAATATTTGTTTTGAGTAAAAAAAATGAATATAAAAAATTTCCCTAATTTATTTTTTGTTCTTGCCCCCAAGGAACACTTTGAGCTTTTTTGTTATTTATTGGCAATTGTATTATTAGGTTGACTATACAAAGGCCTCTAGTCACCTTAAATTTGGTATGAAACTCTAGTGAAAAATAGGAGTCTGATTGAAGGACAGCATGTACCGTATATAAGCAGAGGTCAACTGACACAGAGTCGAGGATTAAGTCGAGCCCTCAGAGACAAAGGTACAAGATCTAATACCATTAAAAATGCTGCCATTTTATGCTAAATGCACTATTTATGCAGATATATTTTTACTTAAATTCAGTTTTTTAAATTTATTTAAAAAGTATAGCAAGGTAATTTTGTCTACAATTGCTGTATATTTTATGAACTGTTAAATCGAGCTTTCATATTTATCACAGCAGGTAGAGGCAAGCAGATTGTAGCCTTTAACTCTGCTGAAAGAACAGCTAGACCAAACTATCGCCATCTCCTTACTCGGGAGGAGTTAGTCTAGGAGCAAGAGTTACCTGGATGCCCAGTTGGATGCATACATGGCAGAAGTTGATTCTGAAGTTCTACTGTAAATCATTTACCCCAACAGACTCATTGTTATTTACTAAAAGTTTAATTTATATCAAGATTAAAGACATTTGAGGAAGACTGATTAACCAAATAACTTGTATGTCAAATCTATAACCAGGTTTATATTTGTGATTGTTAAGGTGACATTTTTTGAGTCTGCAGTGCATAATCTATATAGTCAAGTTAAAATTTTTTGATGTTTGAAAAATCTTTCACCTTTTTGTCTAGATATTTTCTGGAACATGTTGGAATGATCTCATTCTTAAATTGTGCATAATAAGTTATAATTTAGGCCAATTCTAAATCTTTCATAAAACATTTCATGTTTGCTTGAATATAGTATTTCCAAATTGTTGTTAAGCACTGCATTCTGTAATACCAGCATTTGAACCAAGTATTTAAGCAATAATGTCTAATAGTTGGCAGGTTTTTCACATTTTTCTTGAAAAAAAAGTTGCTTATACAGTTAGGTTATGCCCCAGAGTTGTTTTATATTGTTTTGATTGGTTATCACAATTTAAATGTAATCCTATCACATGTTAAATCTAGTTGATAGTCAACATAAAGCAACACAAATGTATTGCTTTGGTTTTATGCTGACTATCAACTAGAAGGTCTTGACATTCTAACATGTTGCGCTGTAAAGAACTGCTTGTTTCTATTTGCTTAACCATTTAATAGTCCAATTTGTGTACACTATTGTCTTTTATTTTATTGTTTATTTAAATAAATGTTAATTGGCTACATCACACCAGACTTTATTGCACACCGTGTGTACATTTCCGTCGAAGGTCTATTGTACCATATCAGTTTTTCTTTAAAAATAAAACACTATTTAGTATTTTTTATGGAAGATTCTTAAGCGACATTAAGAAAATTTCCATTACTGAAAAGCCTGTCGGCTTTAGGTTCGGGTACAGTTACCTGATCTATACTTGCTGTATTGGTCAAAAATCAGGTATATAATGACAATTTCCAGTTACTTAAAGATTTAATTTTTCGCACTCTTGAAAGCTTTCCTCCTCTTTCCGCTTTAATTCCAGCCAAATCTGCCATGTCTGTATTTTATATATGAACTCTGTATAAGTTACAAAGCACATTCTGTTTTTTGGCAAAGTCAACCGAAAACATTTTTACTATGAATATGTCAGTGCCGTCTTAAGAAATAAAAAGATGCTGGATACAGAATAGGTGAATAATACAAATCTTATTCACTAGGGGGCATAATAAGTCAGTTGTTCCAGTAACATTATCTGTGGAACCACATTTTTATAGTGTTTTTAGATCTTCTAAATACTTAAATCAAACGGCTTAATATTTAATAACAAATTGGTATTCCATATTACCTTGGTTAAACAATTTAAGAAGTGCACTTTATATAACTTCCCTACAACAGCACATCCCATTGTAATTTACAGTAAGTCTGAAAGTAATGATTTATTTAATCTATTTACAGTGGGGGGGGCATTTAGTCAGCCACCAATTGTGCAAGTTCTTCTACTTAAAAAGATGAAAGCGGCCTGTAATTTCACATGTATACATCATCTACTTGAGACCAAATGAGAAAAAAAATCCAGAAAATCACATTGATTTTTTTATTCTCAAATTATGGTGGAAAATAAGTATTTGGTCAATAAAAGTTTATCTCAATGGCAATGACAGAGGTCAAACTTTTCTGTAAGTCTTCACAAGGTTTTCACAGATGTTGCTGGTATTTACGCCCATTCCTTGATGCAGATCTCCTTTAGAGAATTGATGGTCTGAGGCTGTTGCTGGGCAACACGGACTTTCAACTCCCTCCAAAAAAAATTTTATGCGGTTGAGATCTGGAGACTCGCTAGGCCACTCCAGGACCTTGAAATGCTTTTTAGGAAGCCACTCCTTTGTTACCTGGCAGTGTGTTTGGGATCACTGTCATTCTGAAAATTTCATCTTTAGTGCCACGTTTCATCTTCAATGCCCTTGTTGATGGAAGTTGGTTTTCACTCAAAATCAGATGATACATGGCCCCATTCATTTCTTTTTTGTTAACATGGCTCAGTTGTCCTGATCCCTTTGCAGAAAACAGCCACAAAGCACGATGTTTCCATCCCCATGCTTTAAGTAGTTATGCTGTTCTTTGGATGCAACTCAGCATTCTTTCTTCTCCAAATACAACAAGTAGAGTTTTTATCAAAAATTCTATTTTGGTTTCATCTGACCATATGACATTCTCCCAGTTCTTTTCTGGATCATGCTTGGAGCCTGGACATGTATTGGCTTAAGCAGGGAGATCAGTCTGGCACTTTAGTATTTGAGTCCCTGGCAGCGTAGTGTTTTACTGATGGTAGCCTTTGTTACTTTGGTCCCAGCTTTCTGTAGGTCATTCGATAGGTCCCCCTGGATCGAGGGAGATTATCCTATATTCATTCATTCATTTATTCATCTTCTATACCTGCTTATTCCCGAACTTTTCTGCTGGAGC
The DNA here is from genome assembly GCA_026260075.1 of Sisor rabdophorus. Lineage (NCBI taxonomy): Eukaryota > Metazoa > Chordata > Actinopteri > Siluriformes > Sisoridae > Sisor > Sisor rabdophorus. Next base: position 13,096,428 of record JAOTQW010000036.1, on the reverse strand, counting down.
CTATCCCAGCGCACATTGGGCAGGACACCAATCTATCGCAGGGCCACACTCGCATACTTCTATGGGCAATATCGAATCACCAATCAACCTTACCCACATGTATTTGGATTGTGGGAGGAAACCTGAGTACCTAGATGAAACCCACGCAACTGTGGAAAGAACATGCAAACTCTACACAGAAAGATAATAACTGTTCCTGCAGTTGATTTCCTCACACCAAGCTGCTTACCTATTGCAGATTCAGTCTTCCCAGCCTGGTGCAGGTCTACAATTTTGTTATGGTGTCCCTTGACAGCTCTCTGGTCTTGGACATAGTGACGCTTGGAGTGTGACTGTTTGATAATTGTGTTATCCATCTTTCTAAATCAAATCCATTAATCATTAGTTAAAGTGTTGCCTAAACAGATTTTTTTTGTAAAACATCTTAGAAAAAGAAAAATCTGACCACTTTGCTACATGATCTGGATATATTCTCTTGTAACTTTTTGAAATAATAAATAGCACATTTTAGAATGTTTTAGTCAATCATCAGTGCATGACTTAACACAGATATCTGCTCACTTCAGTCTGTAGCCAAGTTTTACACAATTTAGTTGCTGCATTTACAAAAAGCAACTATTTAAAGCATAAAAGCACTAGTTTATTATGTATGTGCACATGTAAATTAATGTTGGATTCAAGTTACCATAGAAACTGCAAGTGGGTTTGACTGAATTTTTCAGTGAGTTGTGCATTAATCAATATTGTATGTTTCATGATTTACCTTCCCAATTTTTTCTTTTTTTGTCAATGCATGTTTGTGTGTTTTTGGGTGTCAGGGATTTCAGAAAATAAGAATTTTTGTACAACCAATTCACAATTAGTTTATGATTTCAGTAAATGAGCATACAGTAAAAGGATTGTTTAGTTATTATAAATAATGTGGTTAATGCCTGTTGCCATGTGCAGTGTTAAAATGCAGACAGAACCAGTAACAGCAAATAAGATTATCAGCACCATTTTAGAAAGTGAAATAAGGTTACACAGCTGAATTATTATTGATTCCTTCATTTGCCTCCAGTCCAGTCTACCTATCACGTTCCTGAGCACCAGCATGACTGATGCACAATTCTTAAAATGTAAAGTAATATTGCACAACATTTGTGTTCATTCAAATCTGCTCAAAGTGTGTTTGTTTATATTAAGTATGGTTAATAAGTAAGTTAATTGAAATACTTTATTACTATGCAGTACTAAATATTTATTATATAGCTTATTTCAAAGATTTTCTTACATACACCGTGTTGGGTGGCGTGTTGGCATGGTGGTTAGCATGGTTGCTTTACAGCAAGAAGGTCACAGGTTAGATTCCTGGGCAAAGGGTCTTTCTGTGCAGAGTTTGCATGTTCTCATAGTGCTTGCATAGGTTTCCTCTGGGTACTCTGGTTTCGTCCCACAGTCCAAAAATATGTACATTAGGTTGATTGTTGACTCTAAAGGAGTAAGTATTTGTGGTTGTTTATTTATTTGTGGCAGTGCAATGGACTGGTAACCAGTTCCAGGGTGTACCCTGCTTCTCCCCCTATGTGCACTAGCATAGGCTCCAGCAGACCCCTGCGACCCTGAGTTAGGGAATAGCAAATAGGATTATCCACACCAATTTTAGAAGGTAAAATAAGGTTACTGAATAATTATTGATTTCTTTTTTTGCCTCCAGTCCAGTCTACCTATCACTTTCCTAAGTACCAGCATGACAGACACTTGATGACATTCAATCCTTCTTCTCCTTTCGGCTGCTCCCATTTAGGGGTTGCCACAGCGAATCACCTGTC